>LPNX010958478.1:331581-373299 GCA_001517045.1 Pseudotsuga menziesii
TTGATGCATGGCCTTGTGGACTGTATTTGTCTCACTCTTCCCTAAATGGTTCATAGCATCAACTGAATGGATATTTAGTTTTGACATTGAGGAATCATAAACATTGTTTCCCATAAGGTGTTCACTTAATTTTTCATGAGGGTTTATGGGTTGGTTTTCTGATTTTTTTGGGAAATTCTAAAGTATGATGTTGTCTTTTTCTTAGTTGTAAAATGAATTCTGGGAAATCCATGCCACCTATGGACAATGAAAGGAAATGGATAGCTCATGTACCTCATATTTGGGCAGTTTTGGGCCCTCTAACAGCAAGTTACAACAATAATTAAGCCAATATGGGTATTTTTTTGAACAATATTGGGTGTGTTTCACCTTCTAGCAGCCTCAGCATTCAATTTGGGCCATTTTTGTGGATGTGAGGTAGTTATGGGAACAAGTTAGGACTCTCCATGATGTCCTCCTAGAGAAGACAATGATAATATCTGAGGTATGGAAAATCTAAAAGTGACCGTGGGTTTGGTGTTTTATTGGGTAACTCCCCACAGATCAATAAAAAACAAATAAGATAATAAAAATGCTTATAATTTGATAAAAATAGGATTCGAACAAGTGCTCCCTTTTCTCCTTTATGGTTTCTCCAAAATCCTAGCTTCCATTGTCTTCTTAGGGAAAACCCCAACCCTAATTCCTTGCTTTCATCAACACAAGATCCCTAGATAAGATAGCATTTGACTAGGAACATCAACAGAGGTTTCCATAACACCAGCAGAGGTTTCCACAACATTTTTATTTTGACAAACAAGTTCTATGGGAGTTAACTCCATGCTATGAGAGATATTGAAGCTAACCTCTTGAGTGAATCGATGACCACTAGTTCTGTCCATGCATTCTTTAGCATCCATCAAGTCACTCCCAACTATTCACTCAACACCTGACTTATAATTGTGAAGACCATCTTCAATATCTACGACGTTAACTGTTGTTGTAGCCATCTGTGAAGAAGCTGCAAGTGATTGGCTTGTAGAAGTCCCACTTGTATTTTCCCTTGATGATCCATCTTTCTCACTTCAATCCACTCTCCAGCTCTATTCTTCACCCTCACTGTCACTATCTCCATCACAGAATATAATCACAAGGTTATCATCTCTCTCTTCTACTGCAGGAGACCTAATAGCAAGATGTAGATCTTGTAAAGTGGATAATAAGACATCAATTTCCTTACAGCCACATAATGGAACTGATAGTGCACTAGAAACTTGTAGTTCTGTCCCATTTATGTCGAAAAAAATTATTTGTGGAAATAAATTTCCCAGATGAGAGTGGGTGAGGTGGTGGCTGATTTCTCTTCCTCTTCTTGTTGGGCATGGAATCCATAGCCCTTGCTCTAATTTCTTCAATGTCCATAGTGTCGAAGTTGAATTATGCATTGAAATTCTTTGACTTTGCAAGTAAAAAACGTAAATGGGGAGGTCAGACCCTCTCTTACTCTTACCGTCTGCTCTGCCCTGCCTCTATCCTCCCACAAAAACATACCCTATGTTATAATGTTGTACTAATGGTAGGTTTTGAACAATTCTTCATGAAATTTGAACTTGGTACTTGTAAATATAACTCCACACAAAAATAGGAGACCCAGGTCTTAGTGAGGCTCTTATATCCTATTGAAGAAGCAGTGCATCCCATGTGGGGAGTAAGAGTGGAAGGCGTAAACATGCCATAGGGCCTGAAGGGAATTGGAACTTAAAACTAATTCATAATTAGGGCAGGGCACTTTCACATTCCACTCAAGCAAGATGGAGACATGCTTTATTACCCTTATGAAGAAATAGTTTCTTGTAGGAAGATCAAATGGGGAATATGAACCTCATCATGATTTTCTCTATCCTTTGCTTCATCATAAATGTGCATTTCATGGTCAAGTAAATTCGTTCATTTTTAAAGTCATAAATCTTGATAAGAATATGCCTTTATGCAACTGTGCATTATAAGAACACTGTAGAATACTAGTCTCTCCAACCTTTTTGAGAGGTTTAGTCAATATCAAAAGCCTACTAGAATTTAAATTTTAGTGTAGTCTTATTTTAGGTGACCATACATTCTAAGGAATGTCCAGTTCTTATCAATGGTTATTTCTCTCTGTGAGCTGTTGTCCAATCATCATGGAAGTTGTTTCACATCGTGTACATCTCAACACAGAGTTGATATATATTTTGTTATACCTAATAGTTTGTAAGTTTTTCAAGTTTAATTCATGCTTAACCAGTTTTCATGCCTTTCAAATAACTAGTATCATCACCTAGAATCCAAATATACAACCCTTTAAAAGTTTCTCTAAAGACGCAACATTGTAGGAGCAGGGTATTTCTCTTTATATTTGCAACATGACTCTTTAATTATTGAATCCACTATTAGGTGCCCTTATAACCAAGGAATAATGATTCACAAAGCATAACTCCTCCATATAAAATGGTACCTTTCAAACAGTAAATGATTCAATGCTAAATACTTGCAATACTTGTAATTTTCCAAGTCAAAATACTTGCAATTCTTTGAATTCTAGGTCTAGAGATCATTTTTGCAAGACATTATGGTGCATATGGAGTCAAGTCTCTAATTTTGCAAATGATAACCGTCGAGTCTCCATTAGCAATAAGTTTTTGAATCTTCCTAGATCTTAGAATGTTTATCACTTGATTTAAAGCTAAAATAGGCTTCACAATAATAGAAGAAACCTTTTTTAGTTTGATCACAACCATAGACCTGCTTATTATGGAACCTTCTCAAAGAAAAGGTGAATATACTTTGCGTAATTTTAAATTTATTAATTATTAAAGCAACAGGTTGTGTTTTAATTTTGATAGCCCATGATGAGGAACATCTGAAACACCTTGAAGCTCATGGATTCTTAATATTGTGGCAGACAAGAGGGAAAGTTTTGTTTCTGACTCTTCGTTTTTGATGCATTGATGGCATTGGGCTTAGAAATCCTTTTAGGAAGAACTCTTCTTTTGACTATGAGAATGATAGTGATGAAGAATGGGAAGAGGTACTCATCACTAAATCTCTTTGGTAAGAGTATTTGTGGTATTTTTATTATCTTTAGTTACAGGGAAAATTTTACATAGCTCTCAGGAATTTGTTTATCATAAATACTAGTTACTGGTAATTTTTAATAGTAATAATTATGTAGTTTGTAGATTGATATCTATCATAAATTTGTTTGAATATCATCATTGTCAAGCAATAACAACTTCTTCAAGGGTGCTAGCTCAATGGTAGAGCGCCTGCCTAATTATAGGCAGGAGGTTGGTGGTTTGATTCCTCTGTGCCCTATCATAAATTTGTGACTACAAAAACGACTAAATTCACATATAGACGACTATTAGTAGCCAATTTCCCATATCTTAGTCGTATTTAGCTTAGTCATTAATATGTTAACACCTAGTAGTTTATTTAGTTGTATATTTGGTCACTAATTGTTGCAATCAACGACTAAATCAATGACTCACTTAGTGACTAAATCCGTGACTAAATGAATGACTAAATGAATGACTACTAAGTCAGGCTATTAATGACTAGTGAAATATGACTAGCTATAAGATAGTGTAAATTTGCTACTATTAGTCACCGACTCAAAAATAGTCATTTATAGCCTAATTTTAGTCATATTTTTAGTCATTAATTTCTCATTTTCTACTAGTGTCATCATGCTCAGTGCTTTCAAGTTCTTATAGGGAAGAAGATATATAATGTAGCTCTTCACATGGCCTTTTAGGACAGCTCATGGTATCAACAATCATTGATTTCAGGGGAAAAGTATTATAGAGACGATCATGTGAGAAAGTTGAGTAGACTACCAAAGTGGGAGGGATCATGAGATCTCCCTTGTTTATCCCTGAAGAGGAAATATCAGGGTCTACAACAATTCCATATGAAGCCATATAATTGACCTTTTCTACAGACAACAACATATCCATTCCGACAGATGGGTTCCCTTCACCAAATTAAGGTAGATAAGGGAGAGTCCTAGGATGACTCAAACATGAAGAATGAAACTGGACAAGACTCGACGATGATAGAGAACCATTGGAAGTGGACTCAATCGACAAATTTGGTGATGCAAAGTTAAATTTTCCCATGCATGAAGGATACATTCTCACACCAAAATTCTAAGTTGTCAGTTGAGAATTATCAATTAATAGGATAGTGGGACTAGGTGACGTTTAGGAACTAGAATTATCAAACTGCATTTGATTGATTGACATAATTATATCTTCATAGTGAAAACAAACAACACAAAATATTGATGACATGACTGGTTTCATGGCATAAATCTAGTTCAAACCCGGTAATAGATTATAGTCAAGTGGTGCATCAACCACCTCATTCTTGACCAAATCAGTATTCCCCTCCAACTATACCATAAGGGAAGGAATAATTCCATGCAGACTAAAGGAATGCCCATCAAAAGATGTCAGTATAGTCATGGATTTAGAAAACATGAAAGAGCCAAGGACTTTTGATCCAAGAGGATATTCCATGATCGATCAATAAATAAGCATTCAAAAAACAATAGAAATCTTACCAAGGTAAATATATTGTCATCATCTTTCTATAAACGCTCACTTCATGTGATACAACCTTTGGATGCAGAAGTTATCAGAGTTTGAAATTTTGACAATTGGGTTAAGAAAATGGTCAAAATGAAAAATAATGGCTAATGTGAGTACAACTAGCCCCTAGAAGCAAGGAAACGGTCAATGAGGTGGTAAGGGAATCTCCGTTGGTTGTGAAAGGTCAGGTCACTTATGAAGATATGAATGTTCTCCCACTTGGTTCTTATGACATTGTGATTGGAATATATTAGTTAGAAGCACACAGAGAAAAAGGATTTATTGTTACAACAAGACCTTTTGCGTGCTTGGATGAAGAAGGAAACCTAAGGGTTTTGAAAGGAATTCTAAAAGTGATCTATAGTAGGCAGAGTGCAACAACACATTTGAACAAGTTATGTGGGAGAGGTTGCAAAGTGTGTGCATCTCATGTTTTGGAGGAAGTAGAGAATGATACTTCTAGGTGGGAGGGATTTCATATGTTATGGGAATTTGGGAATTTTTTCCTGATGAAGTTACTTGGCTTCCTCCAAAGAAGGACGTTTATCTCAAAAGTTGAATTCATGCTGGGAGATGCACCAATGTCCAAGACACCATACATGGTGAGTACACCAGACTTTCTAGAGCTAGTGATGCAACTGCACGAGTTATGAGAAAATAAGTATGGTAGGCTAAGTGTGTTCTAGTGGGGAGCACCCGTTTTATTTGAGAAACAGAATGAAGATACACTCTAATTGTGTATTGGTTCAATCAGTTGAATAGGGTAGTCACTATGAAGAACAAGTATCCTTTTCCTAGGAACGATGACCTCTTTGACCCAGTGAGAATATCAAAAGGTTTTTTCCAAGCTTGAATTGAGGTCTGGTGACCAGCAGGTAAGAGTCAAGGATGAAAATTTTCATAAGAAAACCTTCAGGAAAAGGTATGGTTATGATGAATTGTAGTGGTACCATTTGGTTTGAAAAATGCACTAGCTACATTCATATGCCTCATGAATCATGGTTTTATAAGTATCTGCATAGGTTTGTTCTTATTTTTCTTTATAGAATTCTTACTTATTCTGAGAATGAGAAAGAACATGTGGAACATTTGAGGATGACTTTGAAATTTCTCAAGAAGCATAAGTTGTAAGCAGGTTTGAGAAAATGTGACTTCTATGAAGATAGAGTTCATTATTTGGGTCACATTATCTCATATAGAGGAATATATGGAGACCCCAAAAATATTGAGGCCATGATGACTCGTCTTGTTCCAAGAAAGCTAACAGATGTAATATATTTTGTGGGACTTGCAGGTCATTGCAGGAAGTTCACTGAAGGATATTTTGCAGGTAAAGTGGAGCCTAGGTATAGGCTGGAGAGGCCTTCATGTGAACTTATAGTTCCCTGAAGAAATGGACCTTGTGTGTATGGGCATACATATGATGACTTCCTAAAGACTCGGGTAGAATGACCTGAGCAGAGAAGCATGGTTGTGCCCAACGAAACCCAAGGAAGGAAGCTACTAGGTGCCATGCGAAGGGTTTCATGACTATAAACAAGTTTTGAAATTCAAATTGAAACTTTTTATGTTGATTATAGGAGATTGTGATGTTCTATGATGGTTTTGAATCATGCTAACCATGAATATGCTTGTCTTGCATTGCTTGATGTCTAAGGTTTCCTGTTTCTAACTGTGACTGTTTGGTTGATTTAAAATTGGTGTCAGGATGACATGTTACATGTGGATTTATAGGTTATGGGCAGCGTGTGTAAGTAAGGGATAAGTACTCCCACTTGCAAAAGCCAAAAAATATGAGGATAGCCTCATGGTTGCAAAAATTTGATTTTTTGCAGGAAGTAGAATTGTGGATTCATATTTTTATTTGACTATAAACGTTATTAATCATTTGATATTTGGGAAATCATGTATGCATGAAATATATTTGAAAATATATGATTAAAAATTTTATCATGTCATCTCATGTGAACTGCATGCATGTATGTAACGCGGGTGAGATGATGAAAGTACGCCCTTGGATACATATATTCTCAGAGGAATGTGTTTGGAATAGGTTTGAAACCCTATAATCACAATCTTTCTATGATGACATCTCATATAAATTGCCTGTTTATATGTAACATAGGTGAGATGATGAAAATATGTACCGGATGTACATGGTTCCTCGAAGGGATGTACATGGTGTACATAGATTCTCGAAGGGATGTGTTTGGAATAGGTTTGAAAACATATGATTGCAATTATTTTTATGATGACATCTCATATAAACTACATGCTTGTATGTAACATAGGTGAGATGATGAAAAGGTGCAGAGGAAGCACTGCGGTTCTGAAGAGGCTACATGGGATTTGGAGGATGCCATACGATTGGTACATCCATTTTTTTCAATCTTATAGAGCATTGAAGACGATGCCATTGTAGAAATTGTTAAATTTTTGTAAAGCATTGAGGATAGTGCTATTGAGGGGGGAGGGGAATGTAACACCCTGGTTTTTACCCCATGGTATTGAATTGCATATGATGTAAATATTGTATTAAATCATGGTGTGGATCTCAAGGAAAAGACCCCACCATGGGTTAAGTGTTTTATGTTTTGGTGATTAAAACTGATGCCAATGGTCTATGTGCTAGTCAGGCACAATTTTTTGCAAACATCATGTAAAATGCAAATTAATAAAAATACCACAACTAGCTATGCACTGCAACGTTAAAAAGATGGGGGCATGATTTCACAACCAATAGCGAGGGGGAAATATTCAACATTTGGGGAAAATGGGGAAAATACAAATGTCAGCAAAAGAAGCCAAGAGAGTAGAAACTACTTTCCTTGTCTTATTCACCAACCAATTTAATTCCCATGATTTGGTTGGGAAGTTATTGACGTGGGGAAACATATGCATGGGAATCCACTAGTTCTAGTAGAGATGTCATCCCTTGACCTCACACATTCGCAAAGAAAGGGGGGAATCACATTTCAGTCCTTCATGTGGGAAGAAAACCCATTCCACATTCATGCAGGGGAGTTGGCTAGAGGTAGTTGTAGATGGAGTCGCAGCTCACTACTCACGCAGGAGAAATTCCTTGTGTGCTCATGCATAGGAAGACAATGAACTCACATGGTTGTGATTACTCACCTTTGTATTTGTTGTGTGTTTCCCCTCATGGGGGCAGTCGTTCTCAGCAATTTCTTAAAGCATGAACTCTTTTTTTGTAAAGCTAGTGAGTGGGAGGAGAGACCCACGATTTTCTGAGTGTTATTGAGTCTGTTTTGGACACATTAGGGTCAAAACGTCCTTGGGAATCAAATTTTATCTTAGGGGATAATCTTACTATTCATGGAAAATCGTTTTGTTTCCAAAGTGTTTTCCCCAATCTAGATCTGTGTGTCTTGTTGTGGATGCCTCTGCCGTTCTGATTTGGACTTTTTTTTGAGTGGAAATGGATTTTGAGCTAGCTTGACAAACCTAGTGGAAGAAGGAAACTCATAGATAGAGATAAAGGGTTTGATTTCTTCTTTGCACACCCTGAATAGCAATGGAAGGGAAGGAATGGTCTGAGGAACTGCATAGCAGAGAAGGGGATTCTTCCTTTTGTTTTGTGTATGGATGTTTTCGAAGTCATGCTATATCAGGTGCAGGTTCCCATGGATGTAATTGAGCTCACTAGATTAGCAGTCAACATTTCCAGCTCCCTCATAGTCTGATAAACCCAACTATGTTGGCTTGGCTGATTTTTTAGTACCCTTGGTTACGTGTGAGCCTTCTAGTGTTCCCTTGTTGCTTGTGGGAATTATTCCTAGCTCGAGTGTGGCATTTTTGCTGAGAGATTGATGAGGACAATATCCTATGGTTGGGTGGAACATTGTAGTGACGTAGTTGGTTGTAGGACAATCTTATTCTAAGATAAGTATTCTTGTGTTTAAATCCTTGCAACTGTGTTTGTTTTGTATATCAATATGAAGATATTAAATGTTGTGAATGAATGAATTGCTTTCGATGTTTAATGAATTAGACATCTTCATATGTATTTTATTTCATTGCATTTTATATTGTGTTCGTGGGGCTTATATTTCCCGGATTAGATAGCTAGAAACTATGTTAGTCACATCCTATCCATCAAGTAGAGGGGTGGGGACGTGACACTTCTTCTATCCTGTTTGAAGGGTAATTTTCAAAATATTTTTTGACAATGCAAACGATGGTAGAGAATATATATGAACATCGGAAGAAAGGTGAACAAGAAGGTCCATCACATGATGAAGGTAAAAAAGGAGGTGGCGAGGAGCCTCCTAAAACTCCACCATCTTATCCATCTTATCTTCATGGTTCTTTAGATTCTTTGTTCGAAAAAATAAAAAAGCAAAAAATGACTTTATTGTGCCTCAATTAACAATAGATATTAAGTTTCAATTAGCTATGTATAATGTAGATATTATTGTATATAAATTCGATAATTGGATCCATTAAATTGAAGTTTATTATAGAATTTAAGAGTTTATTGAAGATAACATTAAAATTTAGCTATATTCTCTCTCACTTGGAGGGAATGCAATCATCTAGTGGGAGAGCATATCTCAAAAGGATATTTCCACAAATGGTAAAATCATCTCCTCTTGGTATGAGTTCACATCAACATTAAAAAAATAGTTCTATCCATTAGTGTACATGTAGGAAGCTATGATAGTCTCAAAGAATCTTAGGCAAGGTAAGGGACAAAGTGTGCAAGATTACACACAAGAATTCTAAAATATAGCATTCATACTTGATATACCTCTCTACACCCAGGAAACTCTTCTCAACTATATAGAATGATTTCATAGTTATTTACGTCATATGATATTAATTTTTAATATGACTAACCTTGATGAGGTATGTGTTCAAACAACTCATATAGAGACGAAGGGGAAGAACACCAAAGAGAAATTTTCCAACAAACCTTTCAAACCAGAAGGAAACAAGTTTAAAGGTAATGGGAAAGATAAACACACAACTATTGTGAATATTAAAGGAGATAAACCTACCTATGCTCATTGTTAAGAAGAAAGGTCACGATGCTTTCAAATGTCGAAAACTTCATCAGGATCTCAACCTAAGAATTTTAGGAATAAAGATGAGAAAAATACTACTACAGTAGAAATCCAACATGATTTGGGATCATATTTTTGGGATGAAACTAAGGTGGTTGCTACAAGTATTCAAGATAAAATTCCTTCTTGTTTTGTTTCAAGAAATGAACTTGTCATTGATGAAAGAAAGATGAATGAGTTATTTCATATTAGAGTAATCTCCAAACATACAAAAATTGATACTCTTTTTTATAGTGGGTCATAAGCAAACCTAATTCCAAAATAAATTCTTAAGAAAATATAGTTGGAAACTAATTTACACCCTAAACCATATCCACATGGATGGGTATGTCATAATGCACAATTACAAGTCACAAAACAATGTAGACTTAGGTTTTCCATCACTCCTATATTTGTTAATGAGGTATATCTAGATGTGGTTCCATTGGATATATATGTGGTATTGTGTTGGGTAGTCCATATTTGTATGATAGGAAGACTATATTTTACAAGGAATATAATAGGTATTAGCTCACTAAGGATGGTATTGAATATATCATTTGTGCACATCACATGAAAACTTATATTTCTTTAGTTTCTATAAACCAAATGAAGAGGTTAATAAATACAAGTAAGAACTTTACTCTTATCATAGTAAAAAAAAATATTTTTAACAAACTAAATACTTCAAAGGTTGCAATCGTAAACTTAAAAAAGACTTGATAAAGGTGGTATCTAGTTAAGAAATTTTGTTTCAAGAAACTAAAGGCTTACATCCTAAAAGGTAAATTCAACATGAAATTCATTTATACTAGGATACACCTCTTCCTAATATTGATATGTGCAGGTCTTGCATTATTGAGAATACAGAGATAAAGAAATAGGTTCAGGAATTGCTTGAGAGAGGGGGCATTCAACCATGTTCCTCTCCATGTGCTTCACCAATTGTTTTTGTGACAAAGAAAGATGGCACATGGGGTATATGTGTTGATTACATGGAAATGAATATAATCACAATAAAGAGCATGTATCCTATTCTTTGAATTGATGATATTTTAAAGCACCTTAAGAGTGCAATTTTTTCACTAATTTAGAGTCACGAAGTGTCTATCATCAAATATGTATTCATAACAATGATATTTTGAAGACTTCTCTCAAAAATAAACATGGATTGTATGATGGATGGTAATTCCCTCGAGGATCTATAATGCACCCACAACATTTATGAGGGTGATGAATGATGTGTTTAGGCCTTTGATTGATGACTTTGTTATAGTATACGTGGATTATATTTTTATTTCCAATCGAACTAGGGAACAAGATATCAAACATGTTAAACAAGTATTGGATGTACTTGTAAGGGGAAATTTGTAGTTGAAGATGTCCAAATGTGAGTTTGGAAATACATCTTTAGTTTATCTAGGTTAGATTGTCTAGGGCGGTGAATTGAAGATTGATCCCTCTAAAGTGGAGTTCATTGTAAATTGTCCTAAGCCAAGTAATGCAATATATGTAAGAAGCTTCTTAGGAGCAACCCAACGCTGGAGAAAGTTCACTATGAAGTTCTCCTTCATATACTCACCTTTACATGATTTGGCGAGTGTGGAAAAAGTCTTTTAGTGGGAAGGAAAGGAACAAAAATCCTTCGACACACTGAAAGAAAAGATCATCACAGCTCAATTACTTGTTGTGTCGGATTGACAACAACCATTTCAGATAGAAACTAATGCTAGTGGTTATGCAATTGGGGTAGTCTTAATGCAACATAAAAAAACCAACATGATATCATTATGAAACTCTCTAAAACAATACTCAACTATCCAACATATGAAAAAGAATTGTATACATTAGTACAAAGTGTTAAAAAGTGGAAACATTACCTAATGGGTAGAGAAATAATCATAGATACTGATCATCAACCACTACAATCATTATAATCACAAACTAAGGTACATCAATCAATCCATTTGAGGTGGATGGGTTTTCTACAACAATTTCATTTGGTTATTAAGTATAAGAAATGAATTCACAAAAAATTTGCATATATGCTATCTAGACCTCCAATAAATGATTTTATTGTCATTCAACAAAGTCCTCTAGTACATGAAAGTTATGTTAAACAATATACTAAGGATGGAGATTTTAAATAATTTTATGAATCACTAAGGAATGAATATCAGAATGAAGAATTGAACTATCATATCAATGACAAGTTGTTGTATCATATTGGTAAAATTTGTATTCCACAAAGTGAAAGAGTACATGTGATAAGAGAAGCTCATACTTCTCTCATTTCGGGACATTTTGGAGTAGGTAAACCTGTAGCACAGTTACAAAACTTTTTTTATTGGACTTGAATAAATGATACAATGTCCAAATATGTAAAGGGTTGTGTTATGTGTGCAACAAGTAAACCAAGCAACAAAAATTCAGGCTTATACACTCCACTTCTGTTTCCTTCTTATCCATGGGAAAGTGTTTCAATGGATTTTGTAGGAGGTTTACCGATGTCTATAAAGGAACATGAATATCTATATATTGTTGTGGATCGATTCAGTAAAATGTGTATACTTGTGCCTTCTAAAAAGAATATCACAACTGAGATGAATGTTCACGTGTTCTTTCAAAATGTATGGGTAAATTTTGGACTTCATACTTCTATTATTTATGTTCAAGATTCCTTCTTTCTTAGGACATTTTGGCCATATTTGTGGGAACTTATTGACACAAAGCTAAAGAAAAGAAAAGCATTTAATCCACAAAATGAAGTGGTAAACCAGATCATGGTACATCTTATTCGAGGGTAGTGTGCTAAGAATACTAAACTTTGGGATGAACAATTGCATTATGTTCAAACTGCCTACAATAAAGCTATACAGTATTCAACTTAGAAGTATCCATTCGATACATGTTTTGGGTACTTTCCAAAGTATACTTTAGACTTTGTTTTCTGGAAAGATACAATGGAATCTTGGTGGGTTTGTTAGTTTTTCAACATTAATCTAGCATTATTAGGATCTTTAACTGAAAGAATAACAAGTACAGCAATCAAACAAAAGAGACAATGAACACAGTGCTTTTCCTCGAGGAAACCATAAAGGAGAAAACCCTGCAACTTCCTCAGAGATAGAATAAGCACCAAAATAGTAAAATCCCAAAACAGTAAGTGATCTTTCGACAGCAATAATCTTCTTCTTGTCTAGCCCCAATGTCTTCTCCTTCCTCAACTATGCACTACACTTGAGTGTGGATGATTTGTGTGATAAATAGAGACTCCAGTTCTCTATTTATACTAATATCCACATGACTAAAACCCTACCAGGGCCGACCTCTACTAGGAGAGTCTAGCTTTAACCCTTAGACAATCGGAGGGTTACCCACAATGACTTGACATGAGTTGTTCACATTTTGTATCCTCCAAATCGAAACATCGGGGAATGACAACATGAATCAATTGCATTATATATATACATTGCAGAATAAACATTGGGTTACAATATATAAGATACATAGATGAATACATTCTGAAGTTACAAATACATCAACACTCCCTCTTAACTAGGAAGGTATTATTTTGACACAATTTTCAGTATTGGTCTTCTTCTTTGTATTAGTTGGATCATCTCATCATCTACATCTCAAGTCTTCTAAGTCTTCAAGTAATATTCGTATTCAATTCATCTTCATCTTCGAATCTGGATCATCTCTCCATTTGGATCATCATGGGACATCATCACTGAATCTAGATCATCACTCGATCTGGATCATCACGGGACTTCATCACTGGATCTGGATCATCACTGGGCATCATTATTGGATCTGGATCATCACTCAATCTAGATCATCATTGTTGGATCATCATCACTAGATCTAGATCATTACTCGATCTAGATCATCACTGGCAACCATCACTGGATCTGGAACATCATGGGTGCTATCTCATGATTCTTGTCATCACAGGAAGTTCTGCAAAGCCAGCCCTTTTTCATGCTGGTTGTATGCCTAGCCTCCATGTAGGTCTTCTTCAGTTCTTATATCTGACACTAAGTCAAAATGGCCCGCCCAACACTTACATCTAACCTACTTGTCAGAAAGGCACGCCCAGCACTCACATCTAATCATGTAGGAACCAATCCTATAATCATATAAAAAATTCCCAGCACTCACATTCACTAGCATGATAGGAACTCAAACTACTATGATTTGTGCAAAGGATCAACACTTACAACCACCAGCATGATAGGAACCCAAACTACTATCATCTGTGGAAAGGCATAGCACTCACATCCACTAGCATGGTAGGAACTCAAACTACTACCATCTGTGAGAAGGCACAACACTTACAATCACCAACATGATAAGAACTCAAACTACTATCATCTATGAAAAGGATCAGCACTTACAACCACCAGCATGATAGGAACCCAAACTACTATCATCTGTGGAAAGGACACTACACTTACATCTGATCATGTGGGAACACATCCCTCAGTCACATCAAAATGACGTTCAGTCCTAGACTCAGGATTCCTGTTACCTCACCAGGTAGCTCCATTCAAAGAATGGTGGTAGCCATTATATCTGACACCAAGTCAGAATGGCCAGCACTCACATCTGACATGGGAGGAACCTAATTCTTTAGACATGACAGAATGGCTCAACCCTTACATATGATCAAGTGGGAACACATCCCTCTATCACATCAGAATGGCCATGCACTCATATCTGATCATGTGAGAGAAAATCTCACCATCATATCAGAATGGGCCTTAGTCCTAGACTGAGTTTTCCTGGTACTTCACTAGGCAGCTCCATTCCAAGAATGGCAATAGTCCTTATATCTGATCATGTAGGAACCAATCCTACAGTCATATCAGAATGGATTAGCACTCATATATGACATGGAAGGAACCAATCCTCTCACCATGAAAGAATGGCTCAACCCTTACATCTGACCATGGAAGGAACCAATCCTCTCATCATGTCAGAATGGTTATGGAACTCATCACTTTCCCTTGGAGGAAACCTCAATCTGGAGAACACCAAGCTTCTCCCTGAAGTACTAGAAATTCAGCCTAGCCAATGGCTTTGTCAATACATCAGCTATTTGTTCCTCCATCGCAACATACTGGAGCTTCACTGCTCCCCTCTGCACCATATCCTTGATATAGTGATACTTGATCTCAATATGCTTTGAATTGTCATGGAACACTGGATTCTTTGACAACTTCACGCAACTCTGGTTGTCACAATGTATACAAGTAGCATCCAATTGGAGATCAAATAAATAAGACAATAGCTTCCATAGCCATACTGCCTCACAACTAGCTAAACAAGCTACGACATACTCTGCTTCAGCTGTACTCAGTGCCAGACAGGATTGCTTCCTGTTAAACCAAGAGATCATACCTGATCCCATACTGAAGAAACATTTTGAAGTGATCTTCCTATCGATGGCACTGCCTGCCCAATCTGAATCAACACAACCCTCCAGGTTAATCTTTTGATTCACATTGTGCTTAAGCCCATAATCAACTGTACCCTTCAGGTACCTCAGAATATGCTTTGTAGCAATCAAGTGAACATGTCTCAGATCTATCAGGAATTGGCTCGAGGTGTTCACACCAAAGAAAATATCTGTTCTTTTGTTCATCAGGTACATCAATAATCCAATCATCTAACGATACATTGTAGCATCAACTGGCTCTGATGAAGCATCGTTTAATAGCTGTAGGTTCAATGCCATAGGTGTGGCCATATTCTTGTAGTCCATCATCCCAAACCTCTTCAGGATCTCTACTGCATACTTCCCTTGTCCAAGGAAGATTCCATCTGTACTCTGCCACACCTCCATACCTAGAAAGTAATGCATCATACCCAAGTCCTTCATCTCAAACTCAGCAGCAAGCTTTCTCTTCATATCAACAATCAACCCTTCCATACCTGTCACAAATAGATCATCTACATATAGTAGAAGCATCACTGGGTTGCCATCTTCAATGTTGTAGTAAAGCTTGTAATATTCTCTACTCTTGGTAAAGCCCAAACTAAATAGAAAGCTGTCAATTCTATCGTACCAGGTCCTGGGTGGCTATTTCAAACCATACGGGGCTTTATTCAATCTGCATACATTAGACTCTCTGTCATGTGTCTCAAAATTGAGTCGTTGTTATACATACATTTTCTCTTTTACTACACCATTCAATAAGGTAGTCTTGACATCCATCTAGTGTATCTTCCATTTCAACACTACAGCCAAAGAAAGTACTGATCTGATGGAAGTGTATCTGGCTACATGTGCAAATGTTTCTTCATAGTCTATTCCTTCTTTCTGAGAGAAACCCTGAGCCACAAATATTGCCTTATACTTTTCAATGCTACCATCTACAGCATGCTTGATCTTGTAAATCCATTTGGAATTTACAACTGACTTCCCTTCTGGTCTTGGGACAACATCGCAAACATCATTCTTCATGATCGATTGATATTCTTCGATCATAGCATCCTTCCATTCTTTCCATTTTTCCACTTCTTCATAACTGGAAGGTTCTTTATCAATGAAATCACATAGTAGAGCTACATACCTGGAGCAGGATCTAGTCCTCTTTCTTTCTTTGTGATTCTCTTCTGGAGCCCCATATCTTTCCGCCCCTTGGATAAGTTCTTGTACCCAAGAATGTATCCTCTTCTAAGGATTCTTCTCTAGAGGTGGATCTACAGGTCTTTGTGGTTCTTCAAATTCTTGATCTTCTTCTTGAGCTTCTTCACTCATGGTTGTATCATGAATTCTGGATGCTTCTACTTCTTTAGGTTCTTTAGTAGGTATCTTTCTGGATTTGTTGTAAGCTGTGTCTTCATCAAATGTCACATCCCTGCTGATGTCAATCTTATTGTATCCTGGGAAATAGATTCTGTAAGCCTTTGAGCTTTCAAAGTATCCTACAAATATACCCTTCTTTCCTGAAGGATCTAATTTTCTCCTTTGGGATGTGTATGTAAACAGGACAGCTGAATATTCTAAGATGGATGACTTCTAGTTTCTTGCTAGAGAAGACTTCTTCAGGAGTCTTGTTCTCGAGTACTCTATGTGGAGTACGGTTCTGTACATACACCGCTGTTCTGGCAGCTTCATCCCAAAGATGCATAGGAAAATATTGATCATGAAGAATTGCTCTTGCAACTTCCATCATAGTTCTATTCTTCCTTTCTACAACCCCATTCTATTGTGGATTATAAGGAGTGGACATATCCCTCCTAATCCTTGAGCCTTTGCATAGCCTCTTGAATTCATTTGAAGTGAATTCTTCGCCATTGTCTGATTGAAAAGTATTGATCTTCTTTTCAGTATGGTTCTCAATCAAGGATTTGAATTCCTTTAATTTGCTGAATACTTTGTCTTTGTTCTTCATGAATTAAACCCATGTCTTCCTAGACAAATCATCAATAAAAGAAACATAATATGAATACCCGCTTAGTGAGTTTGATGATGTAGGGCCACATACATCAGAGTGGATGATTTCCAAGATTCCTTTTGCTTTGTTTTCACTACTTGGAAATGTCTTCTTTGTATTCTTCCCTTTCGCACATACTTTGTAGACCCCATCATGTTTTGCTTGGATTTCTGGAAAACCTTCAACAACTTTGCTTGTAATAGGTAGTGCTCTGTAATGCACATGTGCAAGCCTTCTATGCCAAAGTTCATTTGGCTCTACTGTGTCATGGACCAATGCTTTTTCTGGATAGCCCTTCAATTTGTATAATCCTCCTTCTTGTTCTCCAATCACTACCACATCATCGATAGTCTTTCCTCTAGGCCACATAATGACTTGAGCATCTATGAATGCAACCCTCATTCCTTTTGCATCCAGTGCTAATATGGAGAGAAGGTTATTCTTGAGTCCTGGTACAAACAATACTTCCTTCATTGTTAGAGACTTACCCGAGTCTAGTTTGTAGGAATATTCCGCACTACCTTTTGTTGGATATTGGTAGTCATCTCCTAGTTTCAGCTTGTGTCGTGATTCATGTTCTAACAGTCTTACAAAATATTCCTTGAATCCAATCATATGTTTGGAATCCCCACTGTCTATAATCCAATCATCACTACCATGAGTAATGTTACCTATGAGAGTGGAAATCAAAACATATTCATCCTCGCTTGAAGAATCTTCACTTTCATATCTGGTTCTTTTCTTGGATGGTTCATCATCCTCTGCAGCATGAGCATGATGTCTTCTTTTGTTCCCCTTATTCTTATGAGTGTGGATATTTTTCTTAGGATAGTATTTTGAAAAGTGTCCTTTTTCATTAGATGTATAACATCTCAATCTAGATAGGTCCTTTCTATTGTTATCCTTAGAATAAGAGTTCTTACCTTTGGAGTAATGAGGATTTCTTCTTCCCTTATTGGAGTGAACTGTGAGGGCCTGATCTTCACTTCCCATCTTCTCTTCTCGGGTTGCTATTTGAGATTCTTCTTGAGAGAATTCTTTCGATAGTCTGCTGAACTTGACTAACTTCTTTCTTACACAGATTCCTGGGATGAATGAATCCCATGACCTAGGAAGTCCATTCAGTGTTGTCATCACAATCTCTGCATTCTCCACTTCTTCATCTACAACTTCTAATTGTTCCTTGATCTGAGAGACCCTTTTGAAGTAGGATTGGATAGTATCTACATTTTGAATCCTCACATTCTTTATTTGATTCCTCAGAGTCATCTTCTGGTTTATGTTCTTCCCTTCAAACAACTTGGTTGGGGCATCAAACATAGCTTTAGGTGTCTCGAGAGAGGACACCTACAGGATAAGGTGATCCTTGATAGAATCAGCAATGATCCTCTTTTCCATAACCATATTCTTCTTATTTAAGGCCTTTTCCTCATCTCCCTCTTGAACTGGAATCTCCTCATGGATGTAGGAGTCTAACTCGTTTTCTTCCAGGACTAGGGAGATCCTATACTTCTAGGCTCAGAAGTTATCAGCTCCCTCAAGATTTTCATCAAGCTTGGTATGATGAGACATCTTATTTGAGAACCTTAAATGGAAATACAAAAGATTTTAGATCTTACCAGGTTAAGATGTCGGATCTTAAACTTGAGCTGAAATCCTGCAGAGCTAGTTCAGGAAAAGATTAGGGTTTTGCTTTTCTAGAGTTTTTTCCACCAAAATGCCTTGAAATTTATCCCTAAGTTTGATTTTCAGGAGGAGATAAATCCAGTCCTAGGCTCACTGAAAAAATCCTCTTCTATGAAAATCCCTAATTTTCGGCAGCAATGACAGGTCTAAAACTGAAAAAGCTCAGAATTGGATTCTGCTTCGATAGAAATATGCACCCTAAGGAGGAGAGTTATTCCACCTTACTTTTGCTGAAAATATATGGAGGAATATTCACAAACAAGGAATCCCTAGTTCCCATAGCTGCATAGTGTCTTCTTCTCAGGTTAGCTCTGATACCATGTTAGTTTTTCAACATTAAGCTAGCATTATTAGGATCTTTAACTAAGAGAATAACAAGTACAACAATCAAACACAAGAGACAATGAGCACAGTGTTTTTCCTCGAGGAAACCATAAAGGAGAAAACCCCACAACTTCCTCAGAGATAGAATCGGCACCAAAACAGTAAAATCCCAAAATAGTAAGTGATCTCCCGATAGCAATAATATTCTTCTTGTCTAGCCCCAGTGTCTTCTCCTTCCTCACCTATGGGCTACACTTAAGTGTGGATGAGTTGTGTGATAAATAGAGACTCCAATTCTCTATTTATACTAATCTCGACATGACTAAAACCCTAATAGGGACGACCTCTACTAGGAGATTCTAATAACCCTAGTGCCCCGAAACTGTGGGGACTTTAACCCTTAGACAATCAGAGGGTTACCCACAATGACTTGACATGATTTGTTCACATTATTGATCCTCCCGATTGGAACAGCGGGGCATGACAACATGACTTAATTACATTATAGATACATCCTGGAATAAACATCAGGTTACAATATATAAGATACATAGATGAATACATTCCGAAGTTACAAATACATCAATAGGGTTTATGTGGATAAATATAAGAAGTTTATTCATTAGATCCAGTTAATTCATTAAGTAGTTCAGGAACAATTCGAATCAAGTCAGTCCAAGTACAAAGAATGGCATGAAAATCATAGAATAGATCATCATTTCCAAATCAGCTATTAAGTATGGCTTCATATCAGCAAAGTTTGACTCCATGGTGAAGGTAGAAAGTTGAAACCTATCAAATATGGACCTTTTACAGTTTTGGATAAAGTCGGTAATAATTCTTTACATTAGAATTAACTCATTATATGCAAATGAATTTCATTTTTAATGTGGAAAACTTGAAATTGTATGAGGCTCCTATGATTGTATACCAATATGAAAAGGTTCAAGCACCTTATGTGTAATTGTTTGCTCCTGAATATGTCAATGAACTTCAAGAATATGTAATTCTTGACAAGAAGGTCAACTATTCACGAAGAGTAGACATGGAATTTGTTATCTCCCAAAATAAATTTGTTTGGTACTATGAAGAATTCAAGTCATGTAATGAAAGATTTAAAGATGACTAACAAACTGAAGGTCTTTGTTTGTGCTATGGTTGAAGAAATTGTAAATTTTAGCTTTCAGTGGCTTAGGCAGGGTTCTTAATATCTCATTAGCCACCAAAAGGATTTGTTTCGGTAGCTAATGGTTTAATGCAGGATAAAAATAAACCACCGAAAGTGGGCCCGAGCAAGTAAATGGTAAAAACAGTTTCGGTGGCTTAGGCAATATTTCAAATGACTCATTAGCCACTGAAAAGTGTTTCTTTTTGAAAGCTTAGTGAAAATTCCAAAAAGGGGGTTAACCACATAAAGCAGACAAAAAGAAACATTGGTAAAGGAGTTTTTGGTGGCTTAGGAGAGACATCAGACATCTCATTAGCCATTTAAAGGTGATTCTTTCAGCAGCTTAGTAAACAGTTCAAGAGGAGCGTTAACCACCGAAATTAGGAAAAAAGGCATTGGGAAAAAGTGCTTTCAATAGCCTAGGTGAAAGCTATTATGTTTCATTATCCAACGAAAGGACGGGCTTTTGGCAATTAAAAAGAATATTCGGTGAGGCCACTATCCACCGAAAGCTAGGTTTCACCATAACATTGGTAAAATGGTTTCGATGGCTTGGGTGAAAGGATTATCATTTCATTAGCCACTGAAAGCCATATTTTCAGTGGCTTGCAGATAAATTCTTGAACAATGTTAGCTACCGAAAAGAAAAAAAGGAGAAATGGTTAGAAATCAGTCAAATCCAAACCTTGTTAGCAAGATAATGATCAGTGAAGGGCATGATAAACCACCGAAAGGACATGAGGCTATGTAACTGTGTGACATAATAAGTAATAAGGTCATTGGTTGAAACCAACGATGACTAATGTGATGAAATGCTCCTTCACCGTCCACCTATCTGCAGAGCTGCCGAAAAGACCAACAAATATCCAGACTGATTTTGACATTATTGCTGGGAAAGGGGTCTCAAAATGATAAAATGAAGACATCACCCTCTGACCTCATCCGAAATCATGAAGGATAAATCCCTCATAATCAGAGATAAATCTCTAGTGTACCCCACCCTTGAATTGAGCATTTCTCTCCACTAGACTCATCCATCTTTGAGAAGCAGCCTGCTAAAACACTATCATACAGAACTTAAACTTATTTTTGCAGGTACCCAAGAGTGGCATTCAGTAAGGTCAAGAAGGGAGGACCTACTCTCAAGAAGGAGTTGGGAGATATTAGCTATTCAAAAGCACATCTAGAGTTTTGTAAACTTTTCCAGGATGCTAGCTACTATAGGTTTTGTGAGAAGATACAATGTTCACATAAGCAGGTGGCTGAGGCATTTTCTCTCTCATTTGATGGCTCTAAGGAAGTCATAGGAAAAGAGGAAATCCACATAGATGAGACCCTAATCACTGAAGTGACTGAACTCCTTGGCATAGGAGAAAAGTTTTTCAAAACCACCATACCAAAATATGTAGAGTTCAGGTCTTACATAAATCCTGAGCATAGAGGAGTGGTGTGGAAGAAGAGTGTGACATCCTCCTAGTTAGAAGAGAAGTGGCAGCAACTGCTGAAGGCCATTGTGGTCTACATAACATGTAAAGGAAGATATAATAGAGCCATGATCTACCATTTTAAACTAATGAACCACTTCACAAGTAAAAGCCCACTAAATTTTCCCTTTTACTTACATAGGAGTCTTGAAAAAATGGCACACCAAGTGAAGGCTCAGCCAACCAAGATTGCTGGAAAATTGTCTCATCATGGCCTTAACAAACTTCTGATCCAAGAATTGCTATAGAGGAGTAATATGGCATGGCCTTATTTCCTATTTTTAGAATGGTTTTGAAACAGGCTTGCAGCATGAAGAAAAGGGGAAGTCTCCTACCAAAAAGTCTAGCATACCAAGGAGTGGGAGACCAAATATGAGGGTTGTATCCCCAGCAGCAGTAGAACAACATCCCTCCTCTTCCAAATCCAAGAAGATCAAAAGAAAATTGGATTTCAGTGAGAAGGGACAGGAATTTGCAACACACAGTGAGAACAGTTTAAACCTACCCTACTCAAATTCAGAAGAGGAACAAGAAGAAGGTGTAGAACTAGCTTTGTAGGTTGTAGCAGTGACTAAAGAGCTACCATGCCCTACACCAAAAGAGAAATAGGAATCAATAGAGAAGGATTCCTCCAACAAGCCCAAGAATCAAAGGATAAATCAATTGCTAAGGCAAGTGTATGAGATGGAGATTTTGGAAAGGGAAATAAAGAAAAATAATTCAGCATTGACCAGTAGGAATAAGCTGCTACATAAGTCTTACCTAGAGCAGAGAGAAAGGTATATTTTTTTGAAGAGACTGAATACAAGGTACCTAAAAGACAATACTAGATTGTATAGGATCATTAGGCTTCAGAGACTACAGCTGAAGGAGGAAAAGAAAAAGCCTAGTAGCTACCTCACATTGGAAACCCTAGTTGAAGCTATAGTTAGCCTTCTTCCTTTAGAAGCCAACCAGGCTATTGTTAACCCTCATAATATAGAGCCTGCTGAAGAAGAAAGCTGAGTAGAAAAACTTGGCAGAACATTTTTGGAGGTGGCCCAAGAATTTTTGAAGAACAGGGCTTTCGGTGTCTTAGGCGGATGCTGAGGCAATTCATTAGCCACCAAAATCCCCACTTTCAGCAGCTAACGATTCTGATATTTTGTCCTCTTAACCACCAAAAGCAGACAGAGGCATAAAATTAAATTTTGACACACAAGACCAGTTTTGGGCGAACATGGATGGCTCAGGGACAAAGTCTGAAGATGAAGGACGCTGATGAAAAAATCATGGAAGGTTTGCTTCAGTTTTACTATGACATAAAGGGAGAAAAGGCCACCAACACTTAGCTATCAAAGTAAGATAGTGACTTCACCAGCAAATGGCTAGTGGCAGTGATTTCCAGTAGTTAGCTTAGTTATATGAAGGTTCATACAGTGAATTAATTCTACAGTTAGTTAGACTAGTAGTTAATTAGGGTTTTTTAACCTAATTTTGCAAAAAACAATTATTTTGTTTATTTTTGTTAAATCAGATCCAAGTTTTCAAGATCTGAGTATTTTTGTAAAGGATATAAAGCCTAATACTTATTTTATTTAAAGGGTTAGACTTTGGCGAGTTGTAGATGATTTCTATTGTCAAGCTTCTCATTTTGCTCATGACCTAATATAAACTCTTTTGTTATCATTTGTTCAGCTTCCGTTTCTGTCTTTTCTTTGCTATGCTTGAATGTGTTATTTAGGTTATATTCAAGTTGATTAATGTCTGATAGTTATCACCCTATTGGCATGTTGATCTGATTTGAATTATAAGTGCTTTCCTTATCATGATTTAGCCATTTATATGTATATATTTTATGTATGAATCTGCCAGCATGATGAGTTCTCCATCCCTACACCCATTAGAGGAAATTTCAACTC
The DNA here is from genome assembly GCA_001517045.1 of Pseudotsuga menziesii. Classification (NCBI taxonomy): domain Eukaryota; kingdom Viridiplantae; phylum Streptophyta; class Pinopsida; order Pinales; family Pinaceae; genus Pseudotsuga; species Pseudotsuga menziesii. The sequence goes on from LPNX010958478.1 coordinate 355,272, forward strand.
AAAATGGGCCTCCTAAAATGAACTAATAAAATAATAGTTAAAATAATAAAATAATATTTATTAATTTTGGAGGAAGAAAATAAAAAACTACTTTTTTGTTTGTATTTTTGACATATCTCCCTATGTTTTTACTCAAATTTCGATCAAGAGAGCTCGTTGGATGTAGAATTAAATTCTTCATCCAACAAGTACCCACTCGACATACTTTTGATGGACCCCGCTACCCCAAAAATAAGAAATACCTGAAAAAAAATGGAATGATGACATCATCATTCCATTTTTTCAGGTATTTCTTGTTTTTGGGGTAGCGGGGTCCATCAAAAGTATGTCGAGTGGGTACTCGTTGGATGCAAAATTTAATTCTACATCCAATGAGCTCTCCCGATTGAAATTTGAGTAAAAACACAGAGAGATATGTCAAAAATACAAAAAAAGTAGTTTTTTATGATACCTATCCCCAAATTTATATTAAAAAAGTGTTTAAGACCTATACGGTATTTCAAATTTAAAGCAATTTCATTGGACAACACATGATGACATGGAATTTGAATAAAAGTTAAAAGGCCCATTTTGAGTTGAAATTTCCTCTAATGATATTGTTAACCTCAGAACAGTGGTAACTAAAATCCTTGTACCTGATTGAGTTTCATGCATGTCTTGAGAGCGGAAGCTCATATAGGTCACTTGACTTGATCCATTTTAGAAAATGCCAAAAAAAATTGTAAGTTACCAGGCATCCTTGAGCTACAACCTAGAGGAGTTTCCTAGAGTGATAACAAATTGGTGCTGTTGCCGAGAAGAGGAGATTGAAGCTCAACTTCCCTGGGAGATGACATAGATCCATGCTTTGATGATAGAGAAATATTGGACACTATTCTAGTTGTAATCATCTATCTGGTGACTCCATTTAAATAAGGTGGATTCAAGAAGACCAAGTACCAGAGAAAACCCTCAAGGGCCACTAGCAACACCAGTTTGGGATCAAGAAGATATTTTGAGAAGAGCTAGGGATTCAATAAGGTAGACCAGTAGTGGTGCAAAGGAAGCTATATCAGGTATTTCAAGAAATATTTTTGCTATTATTTCTTCTACTGAAACACTTAATTCTCAGGAATTTATAAATACATCAGAAAGTTTTAGGGTTTGGGAATATTCAAGCACTGCTACTTGTGAAGATCCAATCCCTAGTGACTCCACTAGGATAAGTTTACCACCACCTTTTCAGCTACTAACTACATCAGTACTAACTTCCTCCACCCTTTCCATACCCATTTCCAATATGGCTGCCCCTTAGTTGACCAAAATGGAAAGGATCCTGGTAGCTAGGTATGCCCCCCTAAATTTTCCTAACCCTCTGCCAGCCATGCCCACTAGAGACTACCACAAGTACATGCCTCAGTTCATAGGAGAGGGAGATTTCATAGCTGAAGAACATCTAGAGGCATTTCATAGTTATGCTGAGAACATTAATATAGAACAGGAAGATGTCTGGACTAGGGTTTTTGTACAAAGCCTAGATGGTCAGGCTAGGAAATGGTTCAAAGAAATTCCTTCTAGATCAGTAGCAAGCATCGAAGCCCTAGATGAAATATTTCTAAAACATTATGGAGAGAGGAGAGACCACCTCTATTATATCACAAAGTTCAACAAATTGAAGAGAGAGAATGGGGAGTCTATCTCCAACTTCACCAAGAGGTTCAACAATTTGTACAACATGATCCCCACTGAAAGAAAGCCCACTTATACCTCAGCGAGAATAACTTATGCAAATTCCTTTGACTCTGATTCTTCCTGCTTCTCAGAGAAAGGAGGTCTGCCTCCTTATCACACGTGCAGGATGCTGCCCTAGAGGTAGAATCAAACATTGTGGAATCTAAGAAGGTCAAAGGAAAGATAGATAGGAAGAAATAGCCAGCAGACCCTATTAGGGATTCTTCATGATAGAACAAGATTGACAAAATGACCAAACTATTAGATAACCTGACTGTTGGAATGTCTAAGCTAAAGGATCGAGGACAGATACCTATGAGGGATAAAGGGCCAAGTGATTTTGTTCCCCGAAACCCTAATTTTGTCCCTTATAGAAAAGGAAACCCCCTAGTTCAGATCCTCAGAAGGGAAAGAAATCAAGGGGAAGATCAGAGAATTAGAGCTCCATTTCAGAATGTTGTACTAGAAGAAGAGCAAGAATTCATTGAGGAAGATGGGGAGGCTGAAGAACACATCCACTACATGGAAGATGAAGTTGACTATCCTTTTCTAACATAGGCAGAATATGAGGAATCCCTAGTTGATGAGTAGATCAATGAAGAAGCAGTATATCAAGATGATGGTCAAAGGGGGTATAATATGAGATCTAGACTAGTTTCTCCTCTTAAGAATAATTTTGTTACTGTCAAACAGCCTACTCCACCAGCTAAAAAGGCTAATTTTTTACCAAAGAAAATGGTTGTCAATTCCAAACCATTGCAAAAACTAGCACCTTCATCAAGCCTTGACCATGTCCAACTCAAAGCTCCAGTACCTGAGGTAAGGTTTCCTAATAGGCTACATTATTCTTTCAACCTTGAGTCATAGATTCAGAAATTAAATATTCCTTTCCCATTAATCGAGCTAACGAAAAATGATGCATTCAAATATTCAATATTGAATTGTCTTTAGCCAAAGATGCATATTGATACTAACTTTGTAAATATGCAAGATGATAGGCCTATTGTAACCCTAGGACCTATGATCAAAGAGTTAAAGGATGGATGCCCACCTTTCTATATATCCTTGAATATCCATGATCAAGTCCTTCATAACTGTCTACCGGATTCAGGAGCTTCCCATAACCTAATGCCAAAGGTTGTGATGGATGAGCTTGGTCTCAGCATTACAAAGCCCTGTCATGATTTATTCTCCTTTGAATCCAGAAAGGTCAAGTTCTTGGGCCTCATCAAAGACCTGGTTGTGAACCTAACTCGGCTACCTTCAAAAACCATCATGATGGACATTGAAGTGGCTGATATCTCTCCCAAATTTTGTCTCTTATTGTCTCAATCATGGAGCAAAAGGCTAGGTGGCACCCTTCTGATGGACCTTACATATGCCACAATCCCCATGTTTGGAGGGGAGACCATGAGGATTTATAGAGAGAATCAACTTTCCTACATCATAAGCAATGAAAGGAATTCAGTAAATCACCCCATCAATACAGTGGACACTGATTTCAGGTCATGCATTCTGAAAATAGATGATGCTCATCAAACATGAATCCAACTTACTAAGCCCACCTGTCAGCAGCCCGAAGAAGTGACCATAACAACCTGGAACATGTATTTTGATGGAGCTAGCACTCAAAGATCAGCAGGTGCAGTTGTATTATTGATCTCTCCATCCAAGGAAAATATTCATTTGTCTTATAAGCTTGATTTTAAAACAACTAACAATATAGCAGAATATGAAGCCTTGCTGTTAGGAGTTAAAGCTGCCAAGGAAATGGGGATCATGTACATGAGAATTTTTGGAGATGCAGACCTTATTATACAGCAGGTCAACACCACGTTTTAGGCAAAAAATGTTAGACTAAAAACCTACAAGGACGAGGTATGGAAACTCAGAGAATCCTTTATGTTTTTTGAACTGTCATATATACCTACGGCTTTGAATCACTTGGCTGATTCCCTGGCTTTCTATGCAATTATATTTGTTACTCCTTTACCTCCTAAGCTCAGCTATGATGTTTAGGTCAAGTATAGATCTTCCCCTCCAGATAATGTCAAATTTTGGAAGGTGTTTGAGATGATGATGAACTTAGTAAATTCCTTAAGCTAATAGATGATTTCTCTGATATACATATAGATCAAGAAAACCTAAACATGGAGGAATCCCAATAGCTCAAGTTGAAAGATAAAGTAGTTGATCAGAATATTTTCCAATTACCCAGCAATTATATACCTCGTGTCACGTCCCCAAGTCTCCGACCGGCCAAGAGGACATGACCACCATTACCTAAACCACCTGGGCTAAGAGCCCCACGAACATAAGCATGCACAAAATTGCTGAATACCAAATTCTGAACGAAAATATATTGAAGTAAAACATGCACATATGCAATTAATCATCGTACACAGTGCAAACCAACAGCATTCATACATGCATGCATTTAACATGTTCATCATATCATTAACTGGAAAAAATAGTTGCAGAAGTAAAAATGGACAAGATCACTTATCTTATGATGAAATCTTCCGCAACCAGCTACGTTGCTGCAACGTTACACCCAACCATAGGCCAGCGTGCTCCTTAATCTCTCAGCAGCGCTGCCACCCTAAGCTGGGCATGATTTTCCAAGGAATAAGGGAACAATCAGGCTTACACATAGCCAAGGATATACAAAACACACATAGCCAAGCCAACACAATTGGGTTTATCAGGCCATCAAGGAGTTGGGGAAAGGCTCAATGCTAATTTGGTGAGCTCATCACAGAGCCAAGAACACCTACACTAGAACTAGCCTGACCTCTAAGACACCCACACAAACCCAACACAAGGAATCAGTCCCTTCTCTGCTACACAGTCCCTCAAGCTCTGCATTCCCTTCCAGTGCTATTCAGGGTTGGTGGAGAAGAAGGCCAACCCTCTAGCTCTATCTGTGTGGTTTCCAGCCACCAGGTTTATCAAGGAAAACTAATCCCCCCATCCTTGCTCCCAAAATAGTCTGAAGACCAACCATTGCACACATGCAAATAAATCAGCTGTTACAGCTTAAGATAGGGAAGACAAATTCCGAGTCATTCTTGGCCCTATCGGGGCCAAAATGACTCTCAAGCGAATTCAAAACAGTCCCCAAAATGTAAGGAAGACCACAACAATAACAACCAACAACATGATGGGGAAAATCAACAACCCAATCTGATTAATGAGGTCACCAAGGAACTTACACAGTCCGCGGATGGAAAGGAAACCAAGTTCACAGCATGGGGAATACCACAGCCCCGAAGCTTATTAGCGAGCACAATGCACAATAGGGTAAAATGACCCCAAACAGTCTCTGCATGAGAGCAGCTCGCACCAGACCCCAAATGTAAATAAGACCACAACAGTCACAGCATGAGGGAGACCACATCCACACAACAAATCTTAAGGAGAACGGTGGAAACCATGACTCACGGGAAGAACAATGGTTCCAATTTCAACATTAAAATGGTAGGAAACAATTACACGACCATACTAGTCTGTGAGACAGCTGAAAATGTGAATGGCCCTTCACAACAATTCATGGATGAAAGAGCATGGCTCTCAGCTCGCTGCATCAATACGAAATCCAGGAAAATTCCTATGCGTGAGGCACATGACCAGACATTGGTCCTGCACGAAGATGAATAGCGCATGGATGAACAACAATGGAGAATGCAGATCTGAAGTGCATGAGAGCTTCAGCACTATCATGGAGAGAATGGTATTCTTCGTGGGTGATCATAATAGTTTTTCCCTGGGCATAGTGGAGTCAACCGTGGTGGAGTGTGCACGTGGGTGAGGACTGACAGTCCTGCCACCCCACTCCCAAAGATAATAACTGCCTCAACCACCAGCAACCATTCTTAATGAAAGTGGTTGGAATAAAAATAAGGGAAGATGACACATGGGTTCTTCTCTCATTGGCCAAGGTTTAACAATTTCCCCACCCTCATCCTTGTGAAAATCATGCCCCTTCTCATTTTAGTTGCTGTGAGCGTAGCTGGTTTGGTTCATTTTAATTAAAGATGCATATTTACATGATGAAAATTCAATATGTATGCCATATGCCCTGATATACCATCGACGACAAATTTAAATCCAAAACATAGCATAACCGATCGATGGCGAGGCCTTGGCCTTTAGCTACACACCATGATCATTACAATATATACATCATGTACATTTAATGCAACGGGGTCAAAATCGGGGGTGTGACACCTCGGGGTATGGTACCTTTGGAAGAGATTTTTGATCATAATGACATCCCTTTCAAGCCTACCAAAAAGGAGCAAGACCCTGCTGTCCAAGAGTAAAGCATAGGTAGCCAAAGCCATCCAAAACTGATAAATCTATCCATTAAGTTCACTGCTAATCAGAGGTCCAAATTTTCCAGCCCTGCTAAAAGAATTTGCTGATATGTTTTCCTAGGAGTACAGTGACCTGAAAACCTATGATACCAATATCATCCAGCATGGGATTCCTTTGGAGAAGGAAACCATCCCTTTCAAATAGAAGATGAGATAAATCAGTCCTCTCCTGCTACCTGTAATTGAAAAAGAAATTCATAAGCTCCTCAAATCCAAAATCATAATCCACCTTAGGTATTCCAGGTGGATTGCAAACCTAGTGGTGGTAAGGAATAAGAATGGGGAAATTAGGTTGTGTGTGCATTTTAGAAACCTGAACAAATGCTCCAAAAAGGACAACTATCCACTACCCAAGATGGAACACCTGTCACAAAGAGTCTCAGGGGCTAGTATCATGTCATTTCTAGATGGATTTTCCAGATACAACCAAGTTGTTGTGCACCTTGATGACCAAGAGAAGACTTCATTTACCACCCCCTGGGGCACTTTCATGTATGCTAAAATTCCATTTGGGATGATGAATGCTGGGGCTACTTTTTAGAGAGCCATGGACCTAGCTTTTGTAGGGTTGAAAGATAAATTTGTGCTTAGATACTTGGATGACCTAACTGTTTACTCTCACAGCCATCATGATCATTTGCAGCAATTGATGAGGGTATTTTTAAGGTATTTCTAAAGTGCAGGAAGTTTGGAATATCACTCAACCCTAAGAATTCCTAGCTTGCACTTAATGAGGGGAAACTCCTAGGTCACATAGTCTTAGCTGAAGGTGTAAAGATTGATCTGGTAAGAGTGGAAGCAATCCAGAAGCTGTCCATATAGATGTCAAAAATGGATATTCAGTCCTTTTTGGGTAAGATAAACTTTGTCAGGAGGTTCATCCATAATTGTGCTGAGCTGGTAAAGCACATAATAGCCATACTGAAAAAGGATGCAGAAATAAAATGGACTCACTAGGAAAGAAGCTCTTTCAAAGATATCAAGAAGGATATCATGGAAGCCCCAACCCTGATTAGTTTGGACTATACCAAGAGTTTTTATATCTTCTCCTTTGCATCCTATGAAACAGTGGATTCTTTGCTATTACAAAAAAATGATGAGAGTCTTGATCATCCGATTGCATTCTTTAGCAAAAACTTGAGAGATTTTGAGATGAAGTATGATCCAATTGAGAAATAGGCTTATGATCTCATAAAGTCATTGAATACCTTCAAGATTTATATTCTCCATCCAAAATTTCTAGCCTATGTCCCTTTAGCTACTGTGAAGGATGTTTTGACTCAACCTGAAATTGACGGAAGGAGAGCTAAGTGGATTTCCAAGCTCATTGAGTTTGATATAGAGGTGAAGCTCACTAAGATAGTAAAAGGAATAGGTCTGGCCAAACTCATGGCTAAAGAAAACTATGAAGTAATGGGAATAAACTTCACTTGTGTCAATTCAGCAAAATTGCAAATTGTAGTAGCAGCAGAGGGATTTCAAGATAAGAATGACATTCAAACAGTGGCTGAAAACATGTCTTCATGTGAGTGGTACTCAAGTATTATTCATTTTCTACAAAAAATAGAAGTTCCTCCTGGTATCACTCCTAATCAAGAATGAGCTCTAAAATTAAAATCTGTTAAATTCTACATAGTTGATAAACTGTTGTACTGGAAACATCTGTCTGGGGTTTTGTTGAGATGTCTAGATAAAGAAGAATCGGTTCGGGTCATGCATCACTTTCATTCTAGCACATGTGGGGGCCATCATTATTGGAAGACCACAGCCCACAAGATCCTAAGGGCAGAGTACTCTTGGCTATTCCTTTTTTCTGATGTATGTACTTTTGAAAGGGCCCATGATCAGTGCCAAATATTTATAGGGAATCAACAGCTCAAATCCTTGCTCCTTAGGCCTATTGTAGTGAATGGGCCTTTCCAACAATGGGGTCTAGACTTCATAGGAGAAATAAATCCATCTTCCAGAATGCAGCATAAATTGATCCTAGTAGCCACATACTACTTTACCAAATGTATAGAGGAAGTACCCACCAGGAATGCCACTCATCACGTCATCATGAAGTTTTTATATGAGAATATGTTTAGTAGGTTTGGTTTCCCAGCAAGGTTAGTGACTGATAATGCACCAAATTTCAAAGCTGAGGCATTGGTGAAAATGTGTGAGTTAATGGGCATTTAGCTGGTGCATTCCACATCCTATTATCCTCAAGGAAATGGCCTGGCTAAGTCGTCCAACAAAATCCTAGTCAGGATCATCAGAACACTGTTGGAGACAAATCAGAAAAGATGGGATTCTAAGCTTAAGTTTGCTTTATGGGATGATAGGGTAACAAACAAAAGATCTATCAGGACTTCTCCATTCAAATTAGTTTATGGTACTGAGGCCATTTTTCCTATTCAACTCATTCTACCAGTGCAAAAATTCTTTCAGGAAGAAGAAGATGAACCAAATTATATGGTGAGGAGGATGATGGATTTGGTGGAGTTGTGGCAAGTTAAGGAATAAGTGATAGGAAAATTAGAATCCCATCAACAGAAGATAAAGGTCATCTTTGACAAAAGAGAAAAAGTAGACAAATTTCAGGTTGGATATTGGGTCCTCAAGTGGGATGCTGTCAGACAGGATAAGGGAAAACATGGAATGTTTGACTCTTTATGGATTCGCCCTTTTGTGATAGCTCAGGAATAGAAAAATAACACCTTCAAATTGTAGAATTTGGAAGGGGAAGAGGTGTTTAATGGCCTAGTGAATGGGTGTTTTTTGAAACTTTACTTTATTTGAGGCTCTGAGGCCTTGTTATTGTAAATTAGTAGTTAGTAGGTTGTTTTTTCTTACAGAATAAAATCCATGCCCAATGGAATAGTAAATGATAATGTTAAGTTTTTAGTTGTCTTCAGGGAAAGGAATTTTGGTCTGGGGTTCTTGGGATCTCACAGGGAGGTTCCCATCCCAAAGTAGGAGCCAGATGTTATCTCCCAAAATAATTTTTTTTTGTAGTATGAAGAATTCAACTCATGTAATGAAAGGTTTAAAGATGAATAAAAAATTTAAGGTCTTCATTTGTGTTATGGTTGAATAAATTGTAAATTTTAGCTTTCGGTGGCTTAGGTAGGGTTCTTAATATCTCATTAGCCACCGAAAGGCTTTGTTTCAGTAGCTAACAGTTTAACACAAGATAAAAGTAAACCACCAAAAGTGGGCCCAAGCAAGTAAATAGTAAGAACACTTTCGGTGGCTTAGGTGAGATTTCAAATGACTCATTAGCCACCGAAAAGTGTTGCTTTCGGTAGCTTAGTGAAAATTCCAAAAAGAAGGTTAACCGTTGAAAATGGACAAAAAGAAACATTGGTAAAGGCATTTTCGGTGGCTTAGGCGAAACGTCAGACATCTCATTAGCCACCAAAATGTGATGCTTTTAGCAGCTTAGTAAACAGTTCAAGAGGAGCGTTAACTGCTGAAAGCAAGCAAAAAGGCATCGGGAAAAAGCACTTTCGGTGGCTTAGGAGAAATATCTTATGTTTCATTAGCCACCAAAAGGACAGGCTTTCAACAGTTAAAAAGAATATTTACTAAGGCCACTATCCACCCAAAGCTGGCTTTCACCATGACATTGGGAAAATGGTTTCGGTGGCTTGGGAAAAAGGATTATCATTTCATTAGCCACCAAAAGCCATATTTTTGGCGGCTTGAAGAAAAATTCCTGAAGACTGTTAGCTACTGAAAAGGAAAAAAGGAGAAACAATTAGAAATAGGTCAAATCAAACCTTGTTAGCAAGATAACGATCAGTGAAGGGCGTGATAAACCACTGAAAGGACATGAGGCTATGTAACTACATGAGGGAATGAGTAATAAGGTCGTTAGTTGAAACCAATGATGACTGATGTGATGAAACCCTCCTTCTCCCTCCATCTATCCACAGAGATGCAGAAAATCCCAACGAGTATCCAGACTGATTTTGACATCATTTCTAGAAAAGGGTTCTCGAAAAGATAAATTGAAGACATCACCCTCTGAACTCAACCAAAATCATGAAGGATAAATCTCTCATAATCAATGCCAAATATCGAGTACACCTCACGCTCGAATTGAGCATTTCTCTCCACTAGAAATCCATATCTGAGAAGCGGCCTGCTAAAACACTATCATACATAACTTAAACTTATTTTTGCAGGTACCCAGGAGTGGAATTCAACAAGATGAAGAAGGGAGGACCTTCTCTCAGGCAAGATTTGGGAGATATCAGCTATTTGGAAGCACATCCAGAGGTCTGTAAACTTTTCCATGATGCTGTTTGCTATAGGTTTTGTGAGAAGATACAAGGTTCACATCACCAAGTGGCTGAGGCATTTCCTCTCTCATTTGATGGCCCTAAGGAAGTCATAGGCAATGAGTAATTCCATGTAAATGAAACCCTAATCACTGAAGTGACTAAACTCCTTGGAATAGGAGAAAATTGGTTCAAAACCATCATACCAAAAGATGTAGAGTCTAGGTTTTACCTAAAGCCTAAGCATAGAGGAGTGGTGTGGAAGAAGATTGTGCCATCCTCCTGGTTAGAAGAGAGGTGGCAGCAATTACTGAAGGACATTATGGTCTACATAACATGTGAAGGAAGATGTAACAAAGCCATGATCTACCATTTTAAATTAATGAACCACTTCACAAGTAAAATCCCACTTAATTTGCCCTTTTACTTACACAGGAGTTTGGGAAAAATGGCACACTAAATGAAGGCTCAGCCAACCAAGATTGCTGGCAGACCGTCTCATCATGTATTTATCCAACTTCTGATCCAAGAATGGCTAAAGATGAGGAATATGGCATGACCTTATTTCCTATTTTGAAATGGTTTTGAAATAGGCCTGAAGCTTAAAGAAAGGGGGAAGTCTCCTGCCAAAAAGTCCAGCACACCAAAGAGTGGGAGAAGAAAGAGAACGGCTATATCCCTAGTAGTAGCGTAAAAACCTCCCTCCTTTTCCAAATCCAATAAGGTCAAAAGAAACTTGGATTTCTATGAGAAGGGCCAGGAAGTTGCAACACACATTGAGAACATTTTAAACCTGACCTAATTAGATTCAGAAGAGGAACAAGAAGAAGGTGCAGACTTAGCTTTGCAAGTTGTAGCAATGACTGAAGAACTACCATTCCATACACCAAAAGAGTAAGAGGAACCAGCAAAGAGGGATTCCTCCAGCAAGCCCAAGACTCAAAGGATAAATCAATTGCTGAGGCAAGTGTATGAGGTGGAGATTTTGGAAAGGGAAATAAATAAAAATAATGTTGCATTGACCAGTAGCAACAAGCTACTACATAAGTCTTACTTAAAGCAGAGAGAAATGTATATTTTCTTAAAGAGACTGAATACAAGGTACCTAAAAGACAATATTAGATTGTATAGGATGATTAACCTTCAAAGACTGTAGCTGAAGGAGGCCAAGCAAAACCCTAGTAGCCACCTCACATTTGAAACCCTAGTAGACAAAGCCATAAAATTAAATTTTGACATGTAGGACCAGTTTTGGGTGAACATGGATGGCTCAGGAACAAAGTCTAAAGACGAAGGAGACTAAAGAAAAAACATGGAAGGTGTGCTTCAGTTTTACTATGACATAAAGGGAAAAAAGGCCACCAACACTTAGTTGTCAAAGTAAGATAGTGACTTAACCAGTAGAGCGCCAGTGGTAGTGATTTCTGGCAGTTACCTTAGTTATCTAAAGGTTCATACAGTGAAATAATTCTACAGTTAGTTAGACTAGGAGTTAATGAGGGTTTTTAACCTAATTTTGCAAAAAACAATTATTTTGTTTTTTTTGTTAAATCAGTTCCAAGTTTTCAGGATCTGAGTAGTTTTGTAAAGGCTATAATGCCTAAGACTTATTTTATTGAAAGGGTTCAGCTTCGGGGAATTGTAGACCATTGCTATTGTCAAGCTTCTCATTTTTCTCGTGACCTAATATAAGCTCTTTTGTTATCATTTGTTCAGCTTCCATTTCTATATTTTTTGTGCGTATGATTGAATGTGTTATTCAGGTTATATTCAAGTTGATTAATGTCTGATAGCTGTCATCCTATTGGCATGTTGATGTGATTTGAATTATAAGTTCTTTCCTTATCATGATTTAGACATTTATATGTATCTGTTTTATGTATGAATCTGACAGCATGATGAGTTCTCCATCCCTGCACCATATTGTCAACCTCTGAACAGTGGTAACTAAAATCCTTTTACCCAATTGAGTTTCATGCATTTCTTGAGTGTGTAAGGTCATATATGTCACCTAACTTGATTCATTTTTAGAAAAACCCAAAAAACATTGGAAGTTACCAAGAATCCTCGAGCTACAACCTAGAGGAGTTTCTTGGAGTGATAATGTAATTTCTTTATGTGGGGCTGAAAGGAATGTATCAAAACAAATAAAGGTGGCTAGACACCTGAAGAGTGAGGAGTTTTTACCCTAACTTAATTTCTGAAAGATTCCATGGTTCTGGTGCCCAAAAATATTCTTAGTGGGAAGCTTTGATCCAGGAGGATCTTCCATGAGTGATCAATACAAAATGTATTCAAAAAACAAAATATATCTTACAAAGGTAAAGATCTTGTCATCATCTTTCTATCAACATGTGTTTCATGCAAAATGGCCTCTAGATGTAGAAGTTATCCAAGTTTGAAATTTCGATAATTGGGTAAAACAAATTGTAAAAAAATGACTAATGTTTGGTTTGGAAAAAAATGGTTCTATTATATGTGAATCGATCCCAATACCTAAAATTCTCTCAAATCCTTCACAAAGTTGCACTAGACAAGGTTCTATTATATTGTATATATGTTTGAACAATAGTTTATTTTGAAGAGGGGAAGGGTCGAGGGCATATCTCTAAACCCCATGGTAAACACCAAGACCATATTTCATTGGAACCTTAATATTATATTTCCACAACCATAGTCCGTATTATTGCCACATGGCTACCAACATAATCGATGGATTAATGCTACCAACACCACTACCAAGTCACAAGCAATACCATATCATATCAAAGATATTGAAGGTTGAGGAGAGGGTTGCATCTTTGACCTCGTGATCTATGCCCCATAACAACAATGTGTTAACCACTTCAATACAACCCATAAATTGATTAATCCATGGAAAAAACAACTTAATATTTTGTAGGCAAGAATAGGGGATCCCAAAAGGGCATGTCCCTCCGACCCACACTACAAAACCACCCAAAATCGCTATAAAAAACTAGACTTGAGCCATGGATGGGTACATGAGGATAGGGACAGAGACCATGAAGTATAGGGAAGGAATGAATCATGAGTTGTAGTAAATCCATTAATAAGAATGGATCCTGAGGTGGAATATTTACAGTACGTACTATTTTGTCTTTTATACAGCAAGAGTTTTCTCAATTTGAATGTCAGAGGACGCCTTCAGAAATGGTAGTCGAGTTTATAATCATTTTTCTCAAAATTTTCAGAGGATCATCGTGTTATTGTATGTTTTTGCTGGTGACTAAGAGAAAATAGAAGTGGTTACAGAAATCCATTATTGTATGATTTGAAGACTTAATGAGATCAACCTTCCCATTGGAAGCGGCTAAGAGATGTATCCCATGAGGGGTGAACTCATTTATCAGTTATTTTCCATTGTTGGCTTATATATTCTTTTGATTCAGGATCAGTCCCTTTTTCTTAGCATAACAAATACCAATATATCGGCCAAACAGATCAAGGCTCATTCAGTGGCACTTGTGGCACAAATGCATTCTCACCCAAGATATATTCCCTTATGGGTAACTTCCAGAACCAAGTTTCTGTAGTTGGGTGGGGGATTTCCCATCCCTTGGAAACCTGCTTATGGGTGGGGGGTTGAGGCTTATTCAACACATCCAAGTAGCGAATCGATTCCTCCTTGTGCAAGTATTGTATCAACAAACCAATGCAACAGAGATACATTAAAACATTCTGAATAACAATGGAACAAATATAAACCTACTCTTTGTAATAAAATACATATACATTCACTCATAACAACATATATACATGCATCTTAAAAACATTAAACATTAACACATTCAACACAATAGTTAACGTGGAAACCCATCCAGGAAAAAATGGAAAGGTACTCTTCATCTCGCATGAGAAAAGTATGCACCTTCTGTCTTCACACTAAGCTGCATACTCTATTTTGGATATTCTTATTTATCAATACAGACTCTTTCTTTCTCTAATTCTCTATGGTCTTCCCTTCAACTCCTCTTCTACTTGAATCTTCTAATGATCTGCACATAGCTTGAATAGACTCAACTTCTCCTACACTTCTTTGTACTTAGCTGCAAATTCTTCAACTCAGTGCACTTAGCACAACTATAGACAACATTAACCAGGGAGAGTATAACTAGACACTAACAACAAAGAAGCCAAAAGTATAGATTCTAAGACTCTAACAATGGAGAAGCTAACCCACATAGATCTTGAGTTCCTCCTTTTATAGACTCCTTAATGACTCTTTCCACGTCACTTTCTCATATGAATTGCTACATTTAGCCAACTAGATGTGTTTCCTATTATAGCGACACCTGACACTATGAAGTAATGACCTGAATTACAAACATACCTTCATATGTGCGACTTCCTCCAGATTTGGTGGAATTCGTACCGATGATCTTTATGGACTGTCACTTTTTGACCATTATCACCTACTGTCATTTTCCATTTGTTATACCACTGCACACCTTCTGGTACTGTTATCTTGTAGCACTATTACTTATTGAATTCCTTCGTTCTATTACACATCATCCTTCTATCATGGCTTCTATAGTTTCCTTTTGAACTTCTTCTTTCCTTAACTCCTCCTTCTTTATCTTCCTCTATCGTACCTCATTTACCTTCTTCTTCCTTAGCTCTTCTCGATACTTCAGTAGAATTCTAAGTGAATTCTTCTTTCCTTTCCCTAGGACCAACATCTATCAATTTCATGGTTTTCTTTCTGTTTATTTTCTTTTGTATGGATTTTCAATAATTTAAATTTATATTTTTAAATCATGTTTATGAGTATTTAGCAATAAATTTCACGTGCAATTTTTTGTTAAAAAAGATATTGAAATTTCACATGACCTTTCGAATAGGAGAGATACATCACATAGCTCACAGAACATTCATCAACAACTTTATGTTTAACAGTGTTGTTCAAACACTCCACATGCACTTGAAAAGACACATGCAAAGGAAAGAGAGGTTGGACTTCATGAGTCTCGAAGATAATGACACTAGGGTCATTTGGGTCAATTTCTCTTAAATAAGATAATGATTCTTTTGTAAGTTTGAAACCTGTGTAGAGAAGAAAAGAATAGATATTCTTTTAAGAAAAATAGAGATCACAACACATCATTCCCACATAAACATAGAGATTTACCCCAGAAACCGTTAACCGGGAAAACCAAAAAACCTTGTAGCCATAACTCCTATTTTCTCTTCATTACATTATGAGATCCTCACAATACAAAATATAGGTGTTCTGCAACATCCAAATACCCTAATCCGTTGACCCGGATTAGAAACAGACTCCAATCCCTTAACCGAGATTAAGTTACATATTTTTAGACAACTTCTAAAAATAGCCACAAATAGCTATAAATAGCCAAAAACTTTTGCTCGCTGTGCTCGCATCGGAAATGGCCTAACAGCCATTTCCATCAAAGGTGCCTTTGGGATCACCAAGCTACAGCGATGACATGCGCACCTCCCCTCCATATGCACATACAAAAAATATAACATATACCCAAGATTCTCCCACTTGTTGTTTCCTTTGCATAGCAATGAGTCATGTACTCATAAAGTCACAGGTTCGGGGCATAAATGCCCATATATTCTCTACACCAAGAGAAATTCTCTGTACTAATAGACTTTGTTAATGAGTCTACAACATTTTTCATTGTGTCAACCTTCTCTAGTAGCACCTTATTTTCTTCAACCATATCTCTCAAAAAGTGATATTGCACATCAATATGCTTTGTCTTAGCATGATAAGAAGGGTTCTTTGCCAGGAAGATTGCACTTTGGATATCACATTCTAACCTTACACCTTTCTGTACAAACCCAATAACTGAAGACAATCTTTGCAACCACACAGCTTCTTTTCTTGCATGAGTGGCTACCATGTATCCAGCTTCTGTAGTCGATAGTGCAACTACAGCTTGTCTCTTGCTCATCCAACTGATAGCTCCTCGAAATAGGTCAAACACATACCCACTTGTAGATCTTCTATGATCAAGGTCTCCAGCCCATTCTGCATCAACAAATCCATCTACATTTATTACTCTATCTGGTCCAGGCCTTCCTTGGTAGCATATTGCATAATCTGTGGTGCCACGAAAATATTTGAAGACCCTCTTTATAGCTGTCCAATGCTCCTTTCCTGGTTTTGAAATATATCTGCTCAAAAATCCCACTGCATGAGCAATGTCTAGTCTTGTACAGACCATTGCATACATCAAATTAACAACTCCACTGGCATATGGAACCCGTGACATGTCTTCTTCTTCTTCCTGTGTCTTAGGACACTGCTCTATAGATAACTTTACATCTACAAGAACAGGAACCTTGCCCGTCTTACTTTCCTGCATATTAAATATCTACAGTACCATCTCAACATATTTTCTTTCATTTAAACTGATCATTTTGTTTGCACGATCTCTTCTTATCTCCATTCCCAAAATGAAGTTTGCAGCACCGAGATCTTTCATATCAAAATTGGAGGACAGTGATACTTCACCTCCCTTATAACATCTTTGTTGTCTCCAATCAACAACATGTCATCAACATACAGAACTATGTTAATGAAGTGATCACCAACCTATTTGGAATATACACAGTGATCAACTTTACTTCTCACAAACCCCAAGCCATGTATGTATGTGTCAAAATTTTGGTACCACATCCTTGGAAATTGCTTTAGACCATAAAGGGACTTATTTAGTTTACATACCAACTCATTCTTTCCCTTTACTATGAACCCTTCTGGTTGTTTCATGTATATTTCTTCTTCCAGATCCCCATGTAAGAACATTGTCTTCACATCCATCTGCTCTACTTCAAGATCAAAAGCAGTAGCAATAGAAAGAAGAAATCTAATAGAAGTTAATTTTGCAATTGGAGAAAATATTTCACCAAAATCAATCCCCTCTACTTGAGAATATCCCTTTGCTACCAAGCGGGCTTTATACTTATCCACTTTACCTTCTGCATTCAACTTCCTTTTAAATAGCCATTTGATCCCAACGGCTTTTGTCCTAGATGGTAACTGGACTAGCTTCCAAGCTTCATTTTTGTCCAAGGAATCCATTTCTTCATTGATGGCCTTTTTCCAGAGATCATTATCCTCTGAATTAATAGCTTCCTTCACATTTCTAGGATCATCATCAGTAATAGACATAGAAAAATGAGAGTGAAAATCAGGAGGGGAATACCTTTGTGGTTTCCTTATTTCTCGAGATGATCTCCTCAAAACTGGAGTATGGAGTTCTTCTTCTTCTGATTCTACTTCTTCTATTGAGTCAGATTCTTTGCCTTCTAACTTAAACTTTATTTTCTCTAGTCCCTTTTCCATTGGATTCACTTCCTATCTAGGGACTTATTTGACCTCTCAAAACACAACATCTCGATTGTAAACAGTCTTCTTAGCTATAAGATTCCAAAGCTTATACCCTTTCATACCATATTTATAGCCAATAAAGATACACTTCTTAGCTTTGTTATCCAACTTGCTCATTTTCTCCCGTGGAACATGTACATAAGCATCACAACCAAAAAATTTCAGATGCTTAATAGAAGTTTTCTTACCAGTCCATACCTCTTGTGGAGTTTTATCAATCAATGCTGATGTGGGTGATCGGTTTACCAAGTAACATGCTGTCTCCACTGCTTCTGCCCAGA
>LPNX010958478.1:373341-412383 GCA_001517045.1 Pseudotsuga menziesii
ATTGCCTTTTCCATCAACGTCCTATTCATCCTCTTAGCAACTCCATTCTATTGAGGTGTGTATGGAGTAGTAGTTTTCCTTCTTATTCCACACTTCTTACAAAATTCCTCGAATTCATTCCCACAGAAATCTCCACCATTATCTGTCCTCAACACCTTTATTTTCTTTTTTTACTGCTTTTCTACAAGATCCTTAAATTCTTTAAACTTGGCAAATACTTCAGATTTCTTTCGAAGGAAATAAATCCATATGTTCCTTGAGAAATCATCTATAAATGAAACATAATACATAGATTTTCCTAATGATGGAATAGGAACAGGTCCAAACACATCACTATGTATTAATTCTAGAATTCCCTTTGCTCTTGTAGCACCAGATGCAAATCTTACCCAATTTTTTTTCCATATATGCAATGTTCACAAAAATCAAAATCTAGAGTGCAATTAGTCATACCTTCAACCATACCTTTACCTTGTAATGCTTAAAGTCCTTTTTCTTCGATATGCCCCATTATTTGATGCCATGTCATTATCTTTCCTCCTGATGTAGTTAGGGTTTTGTCATGTTTATCTCCTTCCTCCAGCACAACAAAATTGTTACATTCATCAATGATGGTTTTTCCTAATAGTTTGTATAGAGTTCCATACCAAACTCCCCTCATCAATACCATTAATCCTTGAACCATTTTGCAACCACCATCTCCACACACAATCTTTACACCTGCAATATCCATCTTTCTGATAGATATCAAGTTTCTTGCTAGATTTGGAATGTGTAGCACTCTAGGCAGATTTCTAATCCTTCCATCCTTCAGTTTTAGCTTGAATATAGCATGTCCAATGATACTGGATGGTGAATCATCTCCCAAGTACACATATCCTCCATTGTACTTTTCATATTCATAGAACCACTCCCTATGAGGGGTCATATGACATGATGCACCTGAGTCAATCAGCCATGTATCACGTTCTGAAGAATTACCTGTGGAAGCTAGGTACAAATCCCCTCCTTCTTCTAAGGAGTTCTTCACCTTTGTGGAAGGGGTATCCTCATATCCCTTTGCTTTCTCAACATTTTAGATCTAAAATCATTTTTATAGTGCCCAAATTTACCACATTTCCAACACTTCCTTATTCCTTTTCTTGGGGATTTAGATCTACCCTTAGATTTAGATCTCCCCCCAGATCCTTTATTTTTCTTTCTCTCCTGGGGGCGACCTCTCACAGAAAAGGCATCCATGCTATGATTATCCATGGTTTTCCACCTCATCTCTTCTGATAGTAGGGATGATACAATTTCATCAAATTTTAAGGTTGCCTAGCTAGAACTACATATTGCAACAATTAGGTTGTCCAAGGAATCTGGAAAAGAACACATAATGTAATACATTTATCTTCTTCAGCCATTTTAATACCAACAAAGGTTATCTGACTTACCATAGTATTGTAGACATTCAAATGCTCTGTTACAGTGTCATTATTATCCATTCTGAGGTGAAACAACTTCTTTTGCAGAAACAACTTGTTCACAAGGGATGTTGATTAATACAAATTCCCTAGCTTTCCCATAGCTTTATTGCACTATCTTCACCATATGCGTTCAACAACACAGAGTCTAATAAGCACAATTGTATTGTACTCCTTGTCCTTATTTATAATTTATCCCAATCTTCTTGTGACATTGCAGTGAGTTTCGTACCTGGATCCACAACAATCCACTATTCTCGACCTACCAGAAGATCCTCCATTTTGAGCTTCCATAGCTCAAAATTCTGGCTGTTAAATTTCTCGATCTCGATTCTTGAAGTGCTCACCATTATATTTCAATGCACAAATCAACACTGCAAAGCTCCCACTAAATCCAGGTTTATCACAGACCCGATATCTATCGAATGTGTCGAACTCTTAGCAGCAAAGGCGTCCCCCTGATGCCAAAATCGAGCTATGATACCACATGTAAATTTTAAACCTATGTAGAGAAGCAAAGCATACAAATTATTTTAAGCAAAAAAAAGATCACAACACATCATTCACACATAAACACAGGGAAAACCAAAAAACCTTGGAGTGACACCTCCGGTTTTCTCTTCATTACATTATGAGATCCTCACAACACAAAATATAGGTATTCCGCAACATCCAAATACCCTAATCCATTAACCCGAATTAGAAACAGACTGCAATCCCTTAATCGAGATTAATTTACATATTTTTAGACAACTTCTAAAAATAGCCACAAACAGCTATAAATATCCATAAAATCTATAAATAGCCAAAAACAATTCTCACTGCGCTCGCATCGGAAACGGCCTAACGACCATTTCTGAATGGAAACAGGGCCTAAGGCCTGTTTTTTTCGAAGGTGCCTTCGGGATCATGAGCTACAGCATTGACATGCACACCTCCCCTCCACAAGCACATGCAAAGAAACTCTAAATATGACATTACATATGCAATACAGCCCAAATCATTAGTTATAGAATATTTTTGGGCGACTTGAGCATTGGGATTGTTCCTAGAATGCTTCAAGACTCCTTTTGGTATATGCGTATAGTCTCAATCTTGTCAATCTACAATGAAATTTCTAAAGGAGGAGGCTCTTTACCCATGGTTGGTTGTGACAGACCATAATAACATTAACGGTTCGCAACATGAACAACTGACATCATATTGATACAACCATGAAAATTATCCATTCCTTACAAGTTTTGACTCCCACTAGAACCACTTAGAGTGTTTGATATCCTTGAAGTCATGCTTTGATTATGTGGAAAGGGTTCAGTTAGCACAACTAGGCTCTCTGGGATGAACTTTAAGGCCTCATCAGTTCTATGTAAGAAGTATGCAATATGATGTCCTACACAAATATTATATGGGAATTCGACAGTATGTCTATCCTCCTTATGCCCCCAACATTTTCGTCATGCTTCTCATAATTAACATTCTCTTTTTTATTCCCACCCTTATTATTATTCCTCCCCTTTTTCTTATTCCATCGAGGTTACTGGTTACCCTTCTTGTTTGATGCTTGTTATATTTTTATCATTTGAGCAACATGATCTAGGATCTTATTTGAGAGAATAGCATGCACAACAAAAATCATAAGAGACAAGAGACACAAATAATTTTCCTCAAGGAAACCTTAAAGGAGAAAACCTCACAACGTCCTCAGAGATAGAATGAGGACCAATGGCAACAGTAAAATCCAGAGATAGAAAAGATGATCTCCAATTGTTTTTCTATCTATCACTTGTGTGATCTCACTCATGTGCCCTAGTTGAGTGTGGGTATGTGAAAAATAGAGAGTCTCTCTATCTATTTATACTAGTTTCTGACTTGACAATTACTTACCAGGGCTAACATCTCTAGGAGAGTCTAATAACCCTAGTGCCCCTCAGCTGTGGACACTTTTACCCCTTGATCAACAAGGAGGGTTAACCTCAACTCAATTGTGGGGACTATTTCCCCGACTTACAAGGGAGGGTTAAACTCATTGACTTTGCATGGATTTATTATATTAATGACTCTCTCGATAGGAAAATTGGGGTACAATGAAATACAAATGATTCTCTTGATAGGAACATCGGGGTACAATATAAGTGAATACATTCTGAAGTTACAAATACATCAACTCTCCCTCTTAACTAGGAAGGTATTCTATTAACACAATTCATTAGCACAAGTCTTCTTCTTTGTATCATCATCAAAGATGGATCATCATCAAAATTGGATCATCAGTGGATCAACATCAAATCTGGATCATCATCGATACTGGATCATCACTGGGTCATCATCAAAGTTGGATCATCATTGGATCATCATCATCACTGCTCCACTATCTCAATCAAATGGTGCTATATCTCATTTCTACTCATCGCATGAAGTTATACAAATCCATCCCTTTTTCATGTTGGTTGTAGGCCTAGCCTCCATGTAGTTTTGCATATTCTTCAGCACTTATATCTGACCATGGGAGGAACACATCCCACCACCATGTCAGAAAGGCCTGCCCAACACTCACATCTGACCATGGGAGGAACAGATCCTATAACCATTTCAGAATGGCCCAGCACTTATATCCGATCATGGGAGGAACACATCCCGCAACCATATCGAAAAGGATCAGCACTTATATCCAACCATGGGAGGAACACATCCCACAACCATGTTGGAAATTCTCAACACTTATATATTACCATGGGAGGAACACATCCCACAACCACATTAGAAGGGATCTGGACTTACATCTCACCATGGGAAAAACACATCCCGCAACCATGTTAGAAGGGCTCTTCACTTATATCCAACCATGGGAGGAACACATCCCATAACCATGTTGGAAAGGCTTAGCACTTATATCTTACCATGGGAGGAACACATCCCACAACCATGTCAGAAGGGCTCTGCACTTACATCTGACCATGGGAGGAACACATACCACAACTATGTCAAAAGGGCTTTGTACTTACATCTGACCATGGGGGTAACACATCCCGCAACCATGTTAGAAGGGCTCTACACTTACATCTGACCATGGGAGGAACAAATCCACAACCATCTCAAAAGGGACCTGCACTTACATCTGACCATGGGATGAACACATACTACAACCATGATAAAAGGGATCTTCACTTACATCTGACCATGGGAGAACACATCCCACAACAATGTTAGAAGGGCTCTACACTTACATATAACCATGGGAGGGACACATCCCACAAGCATGTCAGAAGGGCTCTGCAGTTACATCTGACTATGGGAGGAACACATCTCGCAACCATGTTAGAAAGGCTCATGGAATCATCACTTCCCCTTGGAAGGAAACACAATCTAGGGAACACCAAGCTTCTCCTTGAAGCACCCAAACTTCACTCTGGATGATGGCCTTCTCAACACATCATCTTTCTACTTGTTTTTCACAACATACTAGAGCTTCACTACTCATCTCTGCACCATATCCCTGATATACTAATATTTGATCTCGATATGGTTTGACTTTCCATGGAAAACTGGGTTCTCCGACAACTTTACACAACTATGGTTGTCACAATATATACAAGTATCATCCAACTGGAGATCGAACAAAACATATAGTAGCTTCCTTCACAACACTACCTCACAACTAGCCAAACAAGTTGTGACATACTCTGCCTCGGCTGTACTCAGTGCCATGTAGAATTGCTTCCTACTAAACCAAGAGATCACCCCTGGTCCCATACTAAAGAAACACCCCGAAGTGCTCTTCCTATGAATGGCACTACCTGCCCAATTTGAATCCACATAAAAAACCAGGTTAATGTTTTGATTTTCCTCATACCGGAGCCCATAATAAACTATACCCTTCAGGTACCTCACTGTATCCTTTGCAACCATCAAGTGAACATGTCTAAGATTCATCAGGAACTGGCTCAATGTGTTCATGGCAAAGCAAATATCTGGTCTCATACACATCAGGTACATCAAGGAACAAATCATCTGACGATACATCATGGCATCAATTGTCTTTGTTGGAGCATCACTCAATAGATTCAGGTTCTATGCAATAGGTGTAGTTATGGCCTTGCAGTCCATCATCTTGAACCTCTTCATGATCTCCAGTGCATACTTCCCTTGTCCAAGGAGGATTTCATCTATATTCTACCACACCTCCATGCTTAGAAAGTAGTGCATCATATCTAATTCCTTCATCTTGAACTGGGCAGCAAGTCTCCTTCTTGCAACTTTAATGAGTTCCTCTTTTATGACGGGAACAAGTCATCGACATATAATAGGAGAATCACTAATCTTTTGCCTTCAAACTTGAAGAAAAGGTTGGAATATGATTTACTCTTAGTAAATCCTAGATACATCAGAAGTTGTCCATCCTGTCATACCATGTTGAACCTCAGGATCTTCTGCAGTCACTCCCTTTGAAGTGGAGAATCATTCTCCCTTTACCTTTCATACCCTATGTATTGAAACATTCTGTACTAGAGTGACAAGTAGATTCCTCTACTACTAATATTCTATGTATCCATCTAGGCTTATTGGATACCAAGATCCTCTATCTTGAAAGAGTTCTTCTCGCACCCATCTGTGAGCTTGTCATTCTCTATAGGATTTCATCTTCAACCTTGTAGTAAAGGTTAATATCTTCATCACTCTAGGTGATCTCCAAGATCCTCATGTATGTGTTATCCCATGGGTGCCTTCTACTCTCGTACAAGGCCTTCTTTAATTTTTCACACATGATTCTTCCTGTCACATCTCTTAACTTCTAGTGGCTACAAGTGTCTCTTCGTAGTCTATGCCTTCTTTCTGTGAGAAGCATCATGCTACGAATCTTTCTTTGTAACCCACAGACTTCTTCTTGAACTGGTACTCTCTTTCCCTTTCTTCTTGGCAGCTTCTTCATGGGTTGAATTCTCTACAACAATGATGTCGCTCAATAGTGTAACATAATTGCACTATATTTGAGGCCTCTTAAAGTCTCATCATACTATTTTTCATTTCAGATTATTTCTTGAACTGTCGTCACTTGTTCTTCGGAACAAGTCTCATCCTTCTTTTGTAGGTGATTGTAAGCAATCTTTCCTACAATTCAAATGCATAATGTATATTTCATAATGTATATTTATAATGAAAAATTCTTTTGGATCAAGATATAATCATGCAACTATTTTAGCCAATACAACATTCATCTATATCTTATGGAAACTTTCTAGATGCCTTCCATCTCTACCATGACATTATTGATATTATGCACTAATCCAATATGTCAGCAAAGAGGTTTCATTCTAGATAAGTAGCAATGGTGAGTTGTATAGCACCATGGGCTACTTACCCATCACATGCATTATAGTAGTATATTGTCATTAATGCAAACATTCTATCATACATAACACATCAACTGAATATAAACAAATGAATAATGAAATAATATAATGAAATGACAATTGAATACTTATCTTTATTTGTTTTGTGAGTAGAATCCTTCTTGAGCCTTCAACTTCATCATCCTCTTCATTTATGACAGCATCATTTCTTATCCAAGTGATAGGATGGATAAGAAGTTCTTCAAGTGTTGAGTCCTTTATATTCCTCATCGCTTGAGGGATCTTCTTTGGATTATGAGATCTTGACCTTCAGTTTCTCCCATTTTCTCTTCTCTTATTATTAGTCAATCTTCTTCTTATGTGTGTTCTTCCCAGATTCTTCTCAAAGTAATCACTTCCTTCTGACACACATTCCTCGAATGAATGAATCCCATGATCCTGGGAGGCCATTCAAGGTGGTTATCACAATTTCTGTATTCTCCACTTCTTCTTCTACCACTTCAAGTTGTTCTTTTATTTGAGAGACCCTTGTAAAGTATGATTGTATGGTCTCTACATTCTATATCTTTACATTCTTCAATTGGTTTCTCAAAGCATGGGGGTTTCACTTGTTGACCAATATCCTATCACGTTAGTTCATATTGTGGGTTTTAAAATTATCAAAAATTGAACCAATATATTGCAGGTATTGGGGGGATGAGGGGTTTAAGGTGGGGGTGGGTAGGGTGGTTTATAAGGATTGAGATATAAAAAGGGGTGGGGAGGAGGTTTTAAGTATTGGGAGGGGGTTTAAAAAAAAAGAGTTTGGGTCAATATCTCTAGAAATTAAGGGTATTCTTTAATATCCCACGATCGCACGTGCTATGTTAGAGGTTCACTAAGTGAAGTCCCCGTGTCTCAAAGTCATCTTTTGATTTATGTTCTTCCCTTCAAAATATATTGGTCAATGAATCAAACATATTTTTAGGTGTCTTTAGGGAATACACTTGTGGTATAAGGTGATCCTTGATTGAATTGGCAATGATCTTCTTGGTGTTGACCAAGTTCTTCTTGTGTAAGGCTTTAGCCTCATCTCCCTTTGGAATTGGAACCTTTCAACTTATGTAGGTGTCCAATTAATTTTCTTCAAGAACAATTGAAATCCAATACTTTTATTCTTGGTACTTGTCAGTTTCACCAAGCTTGTCATCAATATAGTGTGATTAGTCATTTTGAAATGAGAACCTCAAAAGTAAATAGAAAAATATTAGATCTTACCGATTTGAGGTGTTCGTCTTAGTTCCCGAGCTAGCTGATCTAGGGCTTGTCAGAGAAACCCTTAATTTCAAAACTTGGAATATTTCTTATCTGATTTGATAGAGAGATGCACCTCCTCAAGACAATTTGTCCAATGTACTCCTTTTCGGAAAACAATGCAGGGAAGCTCCCAGAATAGGAAGCCCTAGTTTTCCAATTTCCTCTATAGAAATGCCTCATATTGTTTCTACGATATCTTTGAAAGTAATACTCCTCTATGTCTAAAATTTTGTACTGAGGTAGTCCCACATGTCCTCATTTCAAAACAATAGGTTTGAGCAGAATTTGTTTCTCCAATTGGGACTTATGATCGTTTTCCCAAACTGACTTGTTTCAGGATTGTTCAACATAGCGAAGTTGTATGGACCACCACGTGTCACTGTTTCATCATCATAGTCTGAAAATTTTACCATATAAATTAAAATTTTTTCCCTATATGGAATATCTTGTGACATTTAATTTGAACCTCTGTAGCCCGAGATATAACAATTCTCTCTAGGTGTCCTATTTAGGGATGAATCCTGGAAGGGGCTGGAACCCTGATGTGGAGGAACCATATATCCCAAAATGTAGCAAACTGGAGGCTGAGGTTTTTAGAAAACGTACATCAAGATTTCATATTATTCCTATCAAAACTTTGGCCCCTGAGACTTCTTCAATCCTGATATAGAGCGAATGTAACAAAACTACCTATTTTAGTATTTTAGGGTTTTTTAGGCCCCAGGTCAAACTAGGGTTTGACTTTTCCAAAGTTTTACTCAACCAAAAAATTTGAACTTGGTATATGAACTTCAATTTTGATGAGGAGAGAAATCCTATGTCGAGCTCACTCAAAACTTCCTCTTTTGTAAAAGGCCCTAACTTCTCACAGTAAAAACTGAAATTCCCGGAATCAAATTTTGATTCTACTAAAAGATGCGCCCTTCAATGGAGAGCCAACCTAGCCTCCTTTTGATGATGGATTGTGGAGAGAGAACCAAAAAGTAAGAATCCCTAGCTTCTGCAGTTGCACAGTGTCTTTTTCTTAGGTAAGGTCTGATAGCATGTTATATTTTTATCATTTAAGCAATATGATATAGGATCTTATCTGAGAGAATAACATGCACAACAAAAATCACAAGAGACTAGAGACATCAAGAGTTTTCTTTGGAGAAACCATAAAGGATAAAACCATGCAACTTTCTCAGAGATAGAATGGGCACCAATGGAAGTAGTAAAACCCAAAGACAGAAAAGATGATGTCCAACAATTGTTCTCTCTCTCACTTGTGTGAGCAATTCCTCTCTCACTCATGCACCCTAGTTGAGTGTTTTTATGTGACAAATAGGGAGTCTCACTCTCTCTTTATACTATTTTTCTACTTCACAATTACTTACTATGGCTGACATCTCTAGGAGAGTCTAATAACCCTAGTGCCCCTCAATTGTGGGGACTTTTCCCTCCTGATCAACAAGGAGGGTTAACCTCAACTCAATTGTGGGGACTATTTCCCCGACTTACAATGGAGGGTTAACCTCATTGACTTTGCATGACTTTATTATATTAATGAATCTCCCGATAGGAACATCAGGGTACAATGAAATAAAAATGATTCTCTCGATAGGAAAATCGGGGTACAATATAAGTGAATACATTCTGAAATTACAAATACGTCAATAATGCTTACATAGAATGTACATCTGTTGATTGGGTGGTGGTGAATGAAGCCAGATTTTGTCCGACCGCACATTGGTTAAACTATGAATTATGCATTTGATGTGTAACCTAGTCCACAGTTTTCACACTTGCACATCCAACGATGCCATCGGCATGTGGCACAGTTTTAAAATTGGGATCATGATTTGACCTCGAAGCGTCAGGGATAATATCATAAAGGAGACTAGACTGAGCATAAATTAGGTAAAGTTACTGATCTCCAAAAATGATATGTTCCTCAATTATCACTACAGATGTCGAAACATCCTTCACAATATAAGGAAGTAAGGACTTAAGGGACCATTCCAATAATAATTTTGGTGTTATATTGACCTTAATATATTTCTTTCATCTATTCCACTCTTAAATATGCTTAGAAATATGGGCGGATTTCTCTTGAAAAATAGTCAACAAGATCTCGGTACCTACATCATAGCATCTATACAACTCAAAGTGATTAAGGAAGACGAAGGAGAAGTCATCAAAGGTCTGGTATGTGCCCCAGGGAAACTGTATAAAACATTTTGTGACTAAATACATGAAGGTGCATTGAAAAAATACTAATAAAATGGAATCATGATTCCAGAAATTAGAAGATCACAATAGATGGAAAGCAGTAACTTGATCACCAAGATCCTCAACAATTTTACCTTTAAACTTCGGAACATCCAAAGGAAGTTTTGCAGGAATAAGAGGCCATGCTGGATCATGACACACCCAGTCATTTGTGAGTTTGGATAGCTCAGAAAATTTCAACGTAGCTAAAGATAGGATCCTATGTTGTACCAATTGATTTCATGCTCCGTGAAAATATTGATTCTAATATGGAAGCTTATGGCAAAGGCCACGATGTTGACTAGTTGGATAGTAAGCTCCTCCCATATGAAACATGTGAGGGTGCATGATAATTTTCATATGGGAATTCTGCGAGAAGTGGGAACCATATAACCAAAATTACTCATCCAGTGTACTACATGACCTTCATACATCTGGGGAGGCACGTAACCTTATGAAACAAGGATTCTAGACGACGGGGGAAGTATGCAACCAAAGGGATAATACCTTCCTGAGGTCCCACTTGGAATATGGGGAGGATTCATAATAAGAAATGGATTCGATGGAATAGGTGTAGTGGATAATGCAATGAAATAATTGATGCAAGTAATAGACCCAATGTTCACATATCCACCACCACCCTTAATGGGATGAACACTAGTGTGAGGACCATACAAAGGGGGTTCCCACCCACAAGTAAATGGAGTAAATAGAAGAATATGACCACCTCAAAACTGATATGCAATGAAATGGGTTGACATGCCCCCAAACCAACAATAAGTTCCCCACTAGTACCTTGGATGGATGATGGAATACTACATGAAACATTTGGTATGCCAAACATAAATGGAATAATGGTAAAGGGAATATAATAAGTCTCAGTTCCTAACCTTCCTAAGGAAATTTTTTGGATAAATCCCGTGAATTCAAAAGATTTTGTTCCTACAAGGTGGGAAGGACCATTCATATGATGGATGATATAGACTAGAGTCATAGGAATCCATAAACTAAAAGAATAATTAGCCTCATGAAATAATCCTCCCAATACATATTACTGTGATGGAGGGAACTCGAGAGTCTCAAAAGTAGTACTCATCATAAAATTTCTATGGAGACGTCAATGGGATAGAGGTATCTTGTAATGTGCGGTCCTCTTATAAAGAGGTTGTGTAGGGTCAAAAGGAGGTAAAACTATTGAATGATGAGAACGATGAAGTGTTGAAGCTCATACCATGATGGATCTATAGAGAAAGAGACCCAAGTAACCAAAATCCCTAAGGACAACTAGAGAACACATAGCACACCAATAAATAAGATAGGATAAGTGCACATAAGAAAGGAATGAGGACAAAGGAGCTCCATAATATAGCATGTATGTCTCACCTATGAGAGGTTTGAGGCTCCCATACACTATAAGTGGATGTGTGTAACCAATTATATTGGTCCTCGTCTTCAATGCATAAGGTGAATGTGTTGTTCTACGCCTACCTCATTAGGAAACTCACAGAATAACCATTGCAAGTACCCCCTATGATACCTATAAAAAGAAAATAAGGTAATCTCAATATAAACAATGATCAAGTAGAAAGTCACATGTGGGATCTAGCATATGGGAATGGTACCTAATCCTGAGGCTCGAAAGGACTAAAGGTACCTAAATAACCCCTAGATACAAATAAGATACTAGAAATATCTCTGGTGCTCATTGAAGGTAGTGGAGGGCTATCCCCACAATCAACATGTGCACTACCTCATGATTAACTCCTATGTAACAGGATCTTCCTAAGAACACCAATTATAGAAATGATTTCTCCTCTCCTTGTTCAAACACCTAAATAGTTTTTGTTTTATATTCTTCAATAATTTTACTCACAAAATCCTATTTTAAGACTCTAAAACATAAGTTTGATGGGGAACCCTATAAAATAAAATTGTTTTAGTTAATTTTAAGTTAAGTGTTTATTTTAAGGGGCTATGCTTACTCAAGGGATGTGGTCATGAAACTAGTGATGTTATGACTTGGTAATAAAATCAAATATGCACACCTAAAAACAATGGCAAGTGCAATTTTGTTTTCCAAACAAAAAAATGGTATGCCACTAAATGAAATGCACCATAATTATGTTTCCTTTCAAATTCAAATGGAATCTATCCTAACTTAAATAATAGACTAATTTCATTCCAAGCAAACCAATACAATACTTACTTCCATGCAAATAAAAAATGCATATGAATATGCACCAGTGCAAATATTTTGTATTTTCTAAGTGATTGCATTAAAATAAAAAAAAGAACCATTAAATTCTTATTCCTTGCAGTAAGAGGAAAGAGACAATCCAATCAAGACACTGAAACTTAAGGACTAATGCAATAAAAACAAAACAAAAAGGGAGTGAATGAAAAGAACAACTTCCTAACAAAAAAAAGAGGTTTCCAACCACAATAGAAGTATTCAACAAACATAATAAGGACTATGGAAGACACAAAAACACTCACAATCCACCCAACAATATCACACCAAGATTCCACTGAAAATGGGAGATATATGTGATTGTTAAGAGAACAACAACGCATGTACGAGGCTTGACAGAGGACATACAGAATATATATACAACAGTAGGTAATTTGACCCTCCTACATAAGTCATAAGGTGTTAAAAAGAAATCCAAGGGATGAACCACTCCAATTAAAAACCAATGGATGAACACACTACCAAATTTGACATAGAAATTCAAAGAAGAAAAGATAAATTCAAGCAAAATGAAACCAAAAAACCCTACAAACACGAACTTCCCTAGCATAGTTACCAATACTGGTACGAAGAAAATATTCCTATGATTTGGGGTGGACCAATATAGACAATATGATATTGAAAATCAAATCCATTATAAAGTATTATAGATAAATTAACAAAACTGACAAGTAGGGGATAGAAAACATACCTCAACCAGATGTTTGAAGACGACCACCATTGAGCTCATGATAAAAATCTTGTCCCTACAATTTTCCCTCAAGAACAAATATATATCAAAGAATAAAATATATTAAGTGTTAGTATTCACTATATCATAATCCGTTTAAACATGTAAACAGTAATTTTACCCATGGATACAAATATAAACAACTGCACATGAAATTTGGACAAGAAATGGATATTTCTATTAATGTAAGAACAAAGATACAATGTGACAACCTATGCCAGCACCTCATTGAAATTGAGAAACTAAGACACTCCACCACTTCAATCCTCCATAGTAGGTGAAGCTCACAAAGACATTGTAGATCTTGGGAGATGAAATCATATGGTTGTGTCAACAAGGATAAAGGGATGCAGACTCAAGCATATGGCAATGGGAATTTTTTTTCTATAGTCTCAAATTTTGTCTCCATCCAATGATTCACAATATATCAATATATCATGCCCCTCAAATGGGAAATGAAGGGTCGAAACACAACATTTCCAAATATTTTTTGTGTTTGTGCTCAAAAACAAAAAACCTAATATTTTTTTTGTGCTCAAGGAAAACTGTATTTTTTTTAGCAAAAAATCTAATCCACATGGGATGTAATGATGCAAGCTGCATATATGTGTTCTTCATAGATATTGACCCATGTGTTTATTCAAAAATTTATTTTTAAGGGTTAAATTGAAGCATCATGGATATAGTAAGTAGAAGGGGTATAATAAGTTTGCATATGGACACGGGAAAGACATCAAGGCATGATGACTGAGGTGTGGAAAATCATGCTATAACAAATCAAACAAGCAGAGTCACCAATTTTGTTACAAAGTAAATATTCATATGGTTTGGTGTGGACAACAACATATAGTATGACACTAGAAATCAAATCCATTCTCTAGAATGCTAGATAAATTAACGAAATTGACAACTAAGTTATATAAACTATAACTCAACCATATGTTTCAAGACGACCACTGTTGATCTTGTGATCAAAGTATTTTCCCTACAATTTTCTTCAACAAAATATATATATCCAAGCATAAAATATATTAATTGTTAGTATTTGATCTAGCATAATCCATTTAAACACGTATAAATCATTTATACGCATGGATACAAATATAAACAATTGCACGTGAAGTTTAAATGAGAAATGGACATTTATATTAATGTAAGAAAACATATAGAATGTGGAAACCTGTATCGCCACCTCGTCAGGATTGAGAAACGGAGTCCCTCCACCTAGGCTTCCACCATTTCACTCCTCCATAGTAAGGAAACCTCACAAAGTTAGTGGATATCTTGGGAGATAAACTCAAATGGTTCTATCAACAAGGATAAAGGGATGCAAACTCAATTATATGATAAAGGGGAAATGCTTTTCTATAGTCCCTTTACTCTCAAGGTTTCTCCCCCACCAAACTCCATGACTTCATCGAATGCATTAGTTGGAATGGACATTTTTGTGGAGTGTTGTGGGAGGAAATTTTCATTTAGGGTGAAAACCATGGTTATCCATGTAGATTTTCATCTCAGGCATCCTTAGTAGTTTCTCTTAAACATCGGCAGTCTTGGGGTTGTTATACTTGGAGAGATGCATTGCCATGATGAGATCCTTATGGACTATGTTGTAGAGTATACTGCCCCGTGACCCATGTTCAGTCCACCTATCGAGAACCTTGATCCTATTGTGTATTGTTTTCAAACACAGTGCGGTTTAGGGTGGAAACAAAAGTTTGGTTAATATGTATTATGATCATTTGGTAAAATTTCTGGTTAAAACTGGTTCTGTTTATTGTAGAATATATCAGTTGTAGTTATATGTTTTAGAATATATTGAATCTAAAATGCTATTGTATGGTTTAAATAACCTTGTCATATATATAAATATCCCTCGGAAGGGGAAGAAGAAGGTGCAAGCCGCAGATGAGGATCAAGAGATAAAGATCATAACACAAGTTGAAGTTATATATGAAGATACCAAAGCTGTCACAGGCATCAAACCTGAGTACAAGTGTGGGAAGATATACCAAATTATCACCAATTGAAGCATCCTAGATACATGATTAGAAGATTTACCAATATATTCCAACATAGAGAGGTCAGTGTTAATGAAGGTCACCATGCAACTGGAACTTTTTCCATGTGCAGAAGTAATAGGCTAGATGCTCCCAAAGGCAAACATAACCAAAATGATTTTGTCAAATACAGAAGTACAAGGTTATGCTTCTTATAGACCAGCTTGTGTAGCTCAGGCCTACAAGCTACCCACACCCCATATTTATCTAATAGAAGAGTGGTTAAAAGATATTGACCTCAATATTTTGGACAGTGTCAGAAGAATGATGGTTCTAGGGAAGCAGTTTCGTACAAGGCCTTCAAGAGAATATGAAAGTGCACACCTGTGCACTCCTTATAGGTTGATAGAATTAATGTTGAACATGATATTTGGACGAGAAAATGGAAAAAACTACAAACTGAGTTTGGTACCACTGATTTTCTTTGTGGCTACTCAAGGTACCATTTTTAATTGGGCCAATATAGTATCCAATAACTTGTCCTCATGCATAAGCGCAGTGCTTGGAGGAGTCTAACAAAAGAAGTGAGAGTTCTATATGAGATATTTTCTGATTAATTCTATTATGTGCACACAACCATTCCCATCCCTGAAGTGCTAATGGGATAAGACCAAAACTCCTGTCTATTCTGCATATAAGTTGATTTGGGCACACAAATATTTCTACCATTATAAGAGTATTGGTGAAGATTTCATAATTCCACTATACAGATTAATCTTCCTTGCTAAGTGTGACTGCATGTCTGAAGAATCCTTGAATATTGTATAGGATAATGGTCATGATTAACTGACAAAAGAAGGCCTATACCTAAGGATGTTTATTGGAACAAAGGCCCTTCTCTTTTACCAAAATACACCACGGACTATGTTGTTCACAAGGAATTAGTTAGGAAGCTTTACATTGACAAGATTGGGAACTTCCTTTATTATCAGAAGAAGGATGTATACCCTCGATTCTTGTTCTATGTAGGTAGTTATAAGTTCTCCAAGGTGAAGAGTGTATTGAATTTTGTAAAGGAGTTAGATTACTTCCACTTTGGACAGATAAATTTTCATAGGAATGATTATGAAGACCAGGCTGATAGCTACTGTGCGACGGTAGGGGTACATTTTGAATATATAGATTACTGGGATAAAGATGAAGAAATATTCTGCAATGCATGAAATATGGCAGCCCCGAGGAAAAGATTCAAGAAAAATATAACGACCGTAGGTGGTAAGGGAAAAGTTGTTGAGAAGCAAAAGAAACAAGAAGAGGAAGCTGCGAAAAAAAGAGAAGAGAAGGAACTCAAACTATCACAAGAAAAAGAATGATGGTTAGTATAAGAAGAAGGTGAGAAAAGGAGAGACAAAGAAGAAGCTGAGAAAAAGAATCAAGATTAAGAGGCCCAAAAAAGGTAGGAAGAGGTTGAAAGGTTAAGGTTAAAAGCAACTGAAGAGCTACAGAAAAAAGAATAGGAGGAACAAGATCGTGCCAATTTGGAGCAGACTCGGTCTTATGCCGATCTATTGGAATCATATGTCCCATATAGCAGCATAGCTATAGGAGATCCTGCTCCGACATTAGGGATTGAACTAATCCCTTTCATCCCATCTCAAGAGTACGAGGTAGTTGATTCAAATACCATTTTTTATGACAAAAGTAAGAAAAGAATTGTCATGAGAATTGAGAATAAGGTGGAAATCGGGGAAAAGTAAGGAATCATGGTAACTGAGAAAAAAATCGTCCATGGAACTGATAAGGAACCAAGACTTCTTGCAAAGGTAGATGTAGCCTCAGTCCTTGCAAATGAAGATAATATGGATAAAATAATGAATGATTTGGAACAATATAAGAAGAAGGTTGTTCAAATTAAAAAAATTGTGAAGAAGGAAAGAGTCGAGAGACAAATCCTGAAGAGGAAGCATGAAGATATTATCATTGAGATTGAGAATTCAAGGGAGGTGTTGGGCTCCAGAATTGTCTTTTATAATGATGTTATTTACATTAATTTCTTGGCCTATTTACCGAAATATAATAAATTTATCTTCAATTTGTCTATCTTTTACTATGTTTTCATCAATTATAACTTATGAATGTAAAAGAAGCTTAATTCATCATTTTTGATGTGTTATTTCATTTAGTACGCATTTTGGTACTCCATTTGGCCCTTCACCCGACTCTGAGTCCCGCACTAGGTTTAATGGAATGTTTCTTATTAGGTTCTTGGTTTGTTTTGTCCTCCCCTTCTATTTTCTCGCCGGTCCTATTTATCCTACATATGCAAATAAGAAAACCATGATGATGAGCTTTGGATAGTTTAAATTTCAAACAAATAGATAATTGAAAAATCAATATATTAAAATAATCATTTAAGATATTCATAAATTAGTTTGAATGTAAAATCATAATTAAGTGGTAATGATTTAATATTTTTTATTAAAAGATGAGAACTAGTAACTAATGGAATTTGACGTCATATATCAAATGAATTCTTATTGTCCTGGAATGTTAAAAGCAAACCATTTTGATAAGGTTCTCCTCAGTTTAATTTTCATGTTTTTATTATAACATTATCATGATTATAGCCATTTGTGAAGTTCGTACAATGCATAGCTATATCATATTTCGGCATTAATATGGCATGTTTATATATTTCATGAATTCACATGGATATGCTTTGATATCAAAACAATGAAGTTTTCCTAACATTATAATATTATGGGGTTGGATTGAAACGTACGAGGATGGTATCATAGTTATGGAGTATATTAAAATGCCTACTCATATCTTTTGTTCGAGGATACGATCATTGCGATAAATTTCGATCATGATGGTTATCCATAGAGTTGGCAATATGGTATCAAGGATCATTGTGGAAGTTGAAAACATAAAGGATTCTTTAATTAAAACTCAATGTTATTGCAAAATCGAAAGATGATACACAGAAAATGGTAGATTTAAAGATCATCTTACAATTTTATTAAGAAACTAGTTTATTTCAGAACAGTTTGGGCATATGATTATTTTACACAGATTATGGAAGGATGATTGAATGCTGTCAAAAAGCCTTGGATACACAACAAGATTTTTTCCAAATGGCTTGCATTGGAATTTGTTTGATGTTAAGACTTCTATCGTGATATTATGATTACTCAAATGGATTTTACGTCACTCAAAATCAGCTAGGAATACATATGTTGGTTGTTGGTGATATCATGGGGCTTTATCATCATGAAAATAGTTAGTTAAATAAAATCCATTTATCATGATAGTATCAGATTATTAAATGATCGGTTCAACAAGTGTGGAGGGAAAGAGGAAGTTGCAGAGCCTATCTCTACTGACATTCTAGCATTGAAAAATTCATGTTTCAACATGGAAAGACATTGTTGCTGAGCTCATCACTACCAAGTTCATTGTAGAGATATCCAACAAAGTACAGAGAATTTGTGCAGAAAAGAGGAAAAGAAACCAATAAGTTAAAGATGAGTTATTCCAACATTTATAAATTAAGTAAAGAATTGTAAATGGCTCCTATATTTTCTACCCAGGTTTCAAAGATTCTTTGTTGAAGCATTTAAATTACAATAGAACATGGAGTAATTTGTTCGCTACATCAACCAAAAATCAAGAATGTTATCTACGCACATTTATTTCCCCATGGAAATAGCAAGCTTCAACTTTATACTATTGATAAAATATTCCACATCTTATTTATATGGGAAGAGTAATGTGCAAGTCAAAGGTTTTAAGGTTTTAAGTCATGGAATATTGTACCGAATGGATGGAATCCTAAGGGAATATTTCTTTCTCCTTTCCCCTTTTCAAGCTATGCACTTATATATATATTTATATATATTGACATGCTTAATTTCCTATGCTCTATTATTTAATATTGACACACTGGTTTGTGGGAATGGTCATTTCAGATAAAGTCATGGTGTAATGGTTTCATGAAACCAGATCATCAAGCAAAGTTTTAGAAGTAAACAAGCGAAGAATGTGCTGAAGACCTGGGGAATTATTAAGGGATATTGTTACGTTAGTTTGTCGATTGTATGGGTCATTTCTCCAACATTTAATAACTGCTCTTTTTATAGTAGTCGACCACTGAAAGGGTCGACCTGCTCACCCTTTGTAAACTATTATATAAACTTGCACATGGTTGGAAAGAACGCCGATGTTTTTTGTAATTTTTTTTTTTTTGATATTAATATAAAAGATCTATTGAGTTGTTAGTTTCGTTTCTAGTTTAGTGTGGAACATCCTCTATTCTTGAGAAGGGCCCCTCAGCAAAAATGGAATTCCTTGTTGATAAAATTATTTTTTGCTTCTTTTGTGGAGATAAGTCATTTCATTTTTTATGTATATAGTTTGTTTTCATGTAGATGATGTTTTGTTGTTTATAAACTGTAATTTCCTACATTTTTTTTGTAATTTGTATATTCAGAGTCTATCTGGCCAACCATTCGCATTTTTGTTTAGCTCGCCTCTCAGCCTTCTATTTGCATTATTTGTTCACACTTCATTCCAGTCCATCCTCCAACCTTTAATTCGAATTCAAATAGAATTTTCTAGAATTTGCAGTCATTTCCAGAATTGCTAATATTGAGTTTTGTACAGAAATAGTTAATTAGAGTCTAGGCTGATTTTCGAGTACTTCAACATTTCTAGTAGCTTTCTTCTTAAGCTCCAGTTTAAGTTGAAATTTAGTTTATTCTTAACACTCAAAAGATATCTTTTCTACCTCTATAAATATGGTTTAGAAGTAATATATTTTTTATCCTATCTTATGTATCCTATCAAATCGCTTTCAACTCATTCAGTTGAAAGCTATGCTATAAAATTTCAAATTTCATTGCTTATTTATTTCTTTTGGTTCCATTAACAAATGTGGTTTCCAAACAGTCTTAAATTCTTTTCCATATACCTCAATTCCCATATTCATAAAATTCCCCTCACGGTTTTTATTCATATTTGTTTGTACATAATTAACATATGATAAAAGTGATTCATTTATTACACTTAACATATAAGAGTGGTAATATGTTTTTAATATATTTTTTTCTTTTGTAAATAATATTATAACTTTTAAATATATAATAACTTTTGTAATTTGTGTATTAAATTTTGAGCATTATATAATTTAATTTGCAAATATTTATGGATATTTTGTATATTTAATATTTTAGAATTTGTTTAATAAAATTTGTGTATTAGATCATTTGTAAGTTATGTATATTACATAGCTTCTATGAAATTAATAAATTTTGTAGGATGGATTTTGAGCATTAGGAATAGAGGTTGGTTTAGATTGTTTTCATTTTTCCCTTCATATTAGATGCATTAGTTTTCATTATTTTAAAAGTTTCATTTTGAAAGTTTTCAAAGCTTAGTTTAATATAAGTTTGCTTTTCAAATTCATAGATTAGTTTGAATTTGTTAAACTAGTTTGCTTAGATTAGTTTATAAATCCTCACAAGTATTTGTTTACACTTGGTGGTTATATTAGTGTTTCAATCTACTTTATACGATTGCATAGAGTTCGATAACTAGAGTACAGTAGTTTTCTCTTTAGAAAATATAGAGTATTTTCGCTCAAAGAATAGATAGATTAATTGCTCTTTTCACTTCTAGCATACTTTCCTATTTTACAGTAATTAATTTCATATTTTCTTTTGTAATTACTTTTCTTTCGTAGTTAATTGCGTGGTTAAGTAGATTCTCATCCCTGCATAAGAATATAGTTCATGCATTCATGAAATAGTTTAGTTGATTTGTTGCCTATTTTGAATAGTTAAATTTCCTTTCATTAGATTATATTGCTTTCGGACCAAGTGACCGCTTTCCTAGGTTTGTCATTACAAATTTATTCCATAGAATAGATTATCATAACAGTAGATTAGATTTAAATTTCAGTTGTTAAATAGTTTCCCTTCTTTCATAAGATTAGACTGGATTCTTGCATTTAACTCATGATAGTCATGCATGTAGTTTAAGATCATGTAGTTGCATGATTAGTGCAGTTGTTTATCTAGTTAGAATAGGTTAGTTCAAGCCTACAATCCTGCACATATAGTGTTTGCATCTCATAAGCTACCTTCTCAGGTTGACAGTTAAGTGTTGAATTAGATAGTGCATATTTTACCTAACAAGAGGCATGCCAAATTTTACAATATGATAAAGATGCCCTGGTATTATCAATAAATATTATTGAAGGAGAAAATAAATATCTCGAGAAGAAGCTTGTAGAAGCTGAACAGAAAGGAGATGCAGTGAGCAAGAGAATAGAGGATCTAGAAGCTCAGAATATTTTACTAAGAGAATAAATTCAAATGGTGAAGGAGAAACATATGCATATCACCCCTTTCTGGAATCAAGCCTTGATGCTACAAAAGGAGATAAATCAGGTTTTGCTGAGTCTTGCAGCAGAGATGTATAGAGTTAAACAAATTAAGGTTAGATTGAAAGAACTAGCAGTCAGCTCATCAGAATTCCAAAAAATATTATCAGAAGTGATTGAACTTGTGAAAAACTAGTTAACATGGATAGGAACCCATCCAACATTTCTAGCAAATATGCCTCAGAAGTCTACATGAAGTCTTAAGATGGAGGTAGCCATATTGAATTTCGGGTGTAGAACAACAATCAAATTAAGTACATCTATTGAGAAAACCATTGAAAAGAGTGTTGAATTCTACAAGGGCATACATTTTGTTCACAATCAGTGTATGATTCTAACAGGCGCCCCAAACGAAGATTTCCCAGTCAAGGAGGAACATATGAAGAATTTACAAGAGAGGCTGCTAAAAGGACAAGAAAGCATATCCAAGATCTAGATTGTTAGTGGGGAAGACATCAGGATCTGGATTATCAAGGATTCAGGCCACAAGATCTTGTTAGAGAAATCTTTGAGGCAGAGTGTACCTAGAGTGAAGCAAATCGAGTCTCAGCTATCAAAGCATGAAGTGGCAGTGCGTGTCTTGGAGCATGCAGAATATTGGGTCATCTATGAAGAAGCACAAGCATGGGGTGTTTCATTAAGACACCAACTGGGCCCATTTGAATTTGTCTTATTCACAAGATAAAGATTATACAATTTTGTATTTATTATTTTCTCGTAATGCACTCAAAGACAAAATTTTGTAAGGGAAGATTCGAGGAATCCCAAAAGGTTGGGGCAACTCAAGAGTCATTTTGTAATTTGTATAAGTATACATAAAGTAGATGTAGAAAGGACTTTTCATTGGCATAGTTGCTGAAGCTTATTATAAGCAG
Source organism: Pseudotsuga menziesii (assembly GCA_001517045.1). Lineage (NCBI taxonomy): Eukaryota > Viridiplantae > Streptophyta > Pinopsida > Pinales > Pinaceae > Pseudotsuga > Pseudotsuga menziesii. The sequence continues at coordinate 396,003 of LPNX010958478.1, forward strand.
GACTATTTCCTTTTATAATGAAGAAGATGGAATTTTGCTAGAGAGAGTCTTGCATAAGTTTTAATTCATGTTGTGTAAAGCTGAACGAAGAAATATTTCTTGTTTAGCCATATATACAATCAGTGAGATTGTTCCTAACCCTCTGAACTACTTCTGAGTTATGATTTCTTTTACCTTATGTGATGAATCCTATGCAACAATGAATGATGAATATTTTAATATCATGGAACTATCTCTGTGTTAATTTTCTTTTATGTGTGTGTATCTTGGATTTATCACCTATCTGTAGAATACTTTATGCAAACCATACAGTACATTGTTCATTGTTAATTTTTATCAATCTTGCTCCTCGAGGATAGGTTAGAATAGATTAGTTGTCATGTTCCATTACTTGCATTTAATTTCAGGCACTTGCATTCCATACCTAAAAGATAAAATATATAAATGGTGGATCAGGACATAACTAGTAAAAGAGATTGTAAAACTACAACTTAACTCTATGGTAGCTAGACCGTAGACCGGATGGGTTCCTCATATCAAATAGTAAATGATCTATTTGGGAATGGTTATCGGGGAGAACGCCTACTATCGGTACCTGATATTTTTATAGGCATCAATAGTTTTTGGAACTAGAAGGAGGTCCGCCAATGCATGGTTGGCCAAGGAAATTCATTTTCTCGAGAATATTCCATCGGTGACAGTTCTGAAACCAATTTTCCCAAAGATCCCAGTCCTAAAGGAAAGGTTAATCCTGAGTTGCTTTATTATGTTTCTCTCAAAGTAGTTAACGATTTATGAAGAATCACAAGGTCATATGCAAAGAAGCTTGGGGGATTGTCGAACATCCTTGAATTACCTAGAAGATAGGCTCAGAAGAAAGAGAACCCTTTCATAGAAGATTCAATGTTAGTAAGAGATTTTGAAGAGCTGGTAGATTTAACCTTGCAAGAAGTTGTCCAACTTCTTGATTAGTTGGGACCTGATTCCCCATCTCACTCACCTTTTTGAACCCCTATCCAATCTGCACCTCAGTATCCACCTCAATTTATGGCTGGAAATGTAGCTGGAAATGAACCTATAACTCCAAATGCTAATCAGCCACCTCCACCACCCACTTTGAGGCCCAAAACTCCTCTTAACCTGGCTTCTCCATTGCACAATTTACCTGTACTTCCTGAGAAATCATTACCCAAGTTTGACCCTAAAGAAGGCATTTATGTGGATGATCATTTACAAAAAAATTTCTTAGCCCTTGAAGTTTTATCAACAAGAGAACGCAAAGATGTAGTATGTAGACTATTTCCACATACCCTTAAAGGAAAAGCAGCACCATGGTATTTTCGTCTACAGGAGAATTCAATCACAAACTGGAATACGCTTAAAAGATTGTTTATGAACAAGTTTGGATGCCAAAGAATGAAAACTATTCTGATGAAAGAGTTACTTTCTCTAATGATGGAGAAAAAAGAGAAAGTTCTTTATTTTAATCATAAGTTCACTCACCATTTGAATAATTTTAGTGCTGCTATAATGCCTGGTGAGGAAACATTAATGGAATACTATTCTTCGGCACTTTCTCCTCAGATAGCAATGTTCATGAAAAGGTCATTAAAACCCTTGTTGTTGGAAAACTATGAAGAAGCTAAGAAGGTGGAAGAAGAACTCAAAAGCATACACAAACATTCTGTAGATTCAGATGTAATTTTTTTTAATAAGAATCCTTTACTACTGACAAAGCCCAAAAGAGAATGTTCGAATGAATTAGACAATGTGGTTAAAATGGTACAGAAACTCTCAAACAATATTGTTGAATTAGAGAAATATAAAGAAGCAAGTTCTTATAGAAAACCATTTAGACAATTTCTCAAGAAGAAAGAAGAAAATACTCCACCCCAACCACCCCCTGATAACTCTTATGTGCCGAATCTCACCAAAGTTGGTATGGATAATTTTTGTACTTTTCACCAACAACCTCACTCTAAGAAAAGTTTCCCTCGGTGGATTAATTCTATGAACTTAGTTGTGAATCAATTATTGGATGTTCAACTAAAAGAACCTGAAGTTAAGGAAGAAAAATAAACTGAAAAAGAAACAACTTCAGAGGAGACAACTATGGTTTTGTGTGATTGTATTACCACTTTGGGATTAGAATAAGAAGAACCCACTGAAGAAATATAGCTTTCAGTAGTCGACATCACAACAAAAAGTCAAGGGCCAATAACATATGAGATTTTATTTCCTAGTATTAAGATGTTCCAAGAAAATATAAGAAAACTAGCCAGTAAGACTCAAAACCAAACCATACCTAAAAAGATCATAGAAAAGCAGGAAACTCAAGCAGTAAGCAAACCGGCAAAGGGTGTGGACAATAACTTAGATAATAATAAGAAAATATATTTGGAATAGAGATGGGATATGATATAGTAGAAGATATTAAGAAAACCAAGGAAAATATTTCATTGTTTGAAATGTGCAGTTTACCACAACAGAAGAAGAAACTTTCTGAAGCATTGGGTCCCCAACCTGAAAAATCTCAAGACGATGTCCCATTGGATAAGGAGATAAATGAATCCAGTATTGGAGGAAAGGCTAAATATTGAACTAAACCTTTCTTGCTGACCTTTGAAATTTTTAATTTGAATGTACACAATTTCTTGGTTGACTCTGGAGTGTCTTCAAATGTCATGCCCTTACAAGTTTGTAAAAAGATAAATGGGAAACCCACCCCTTCTTCCAATCAAATTATACAGTTGGACAGAACTGCAATTAAAGTGGTAGGTGAGTTGAAAAATGTATTGATTCGATTAGCAACTGATGAAAGAGTATGTTGGCACATCGATATTATGGTAGTTGACATCCCTGAATCCTATGGTTTAATACTAAGTAGGGATTTGTCTAAAAATATTAATGGGTATTTTGCAACAGATTGGTCACACTTATGGTTACCTTAAAAAGGGTGTGAGAATTAGATTATAGTACTAAGAGAACCACACATGAAATATAATGCGAAGCAACTTGAAGGAAAAAATGAACCTGTGAATTTTGCACATTCAATTTTGGGAAATTTATTTTTAGAAATTGAACCAGGAAATTGTTAGGAAGAAGAGGTCGATAATGAGTCAGATGAACAGTCCAATCTCCTTCAATTTTCTCGGACTAACGATATTGGTTGTAATATAGTTAATTTAGTTTATGTGTTAGAAAATATAACTAGCGCTTTAGAAGTAAAAAATAAGTTTTGGTTATTGTATTTTAGTGGTTCGAAAACTCAAGAAGGACCGGGGGCCGGTTGTGTCCTAATTGATCCATAAAAAATAAACATTTTTTTATCTTGTATATTAGAGTTTGAATGCATGAATAACACCGTTGATTCAAGGATTAAAAAAAACAATTAAGTTTAAAAGTTAGGAATTTAAAAAAATTTGGAGACTCTGAAATAATTGTAAAACAAGTCCGCATGATAATCCATTGCTTATCTCCTCATTTAAAAGGATATCAAAATGAAGTTGGGGGACTCATAACAAATTTGGGGATTTTAATATTAATTCTATTTCTAGACTAAAAAATGCAGCAGCTTATTTATTATCTACCTTTGCTGCCAAGTTGGTGCCCATGAATAACAAATGTTCCATTGAATTGATTTTTAGGTCATTAGTACCTGATAATGTCACCAATCTCGGAGTGTTTGATGATGACCAATAGATTTTGGAATTCTTAAAAAATGAGGAAACTTTTAACGATGCAGTTATTGATGATGAGTGACACCAAGCGAATCTCCAAAATAGTAATTTCACACCAAAAGGGGTGAGGACATTAGAGGTTATGTTTGACTTAAAAAACAAGTTCCTGGATAGTATATGTCAAAACACATAGCTCAACAATGCAGTATGAGCTAATCAATTTGGGAACATAGGCTCAACCTAAGTATGTCAACTTAGGGAAATGTTGTTCTCTGGGTGAAAGAAGTAAGTTCATCAATTTATTTCAGCAATATAAAGATGTATTTTCTTGGACTTATGACAATCTGAAGACATATGAAACTCACAGAATCCAACACATCATTCCTATTAAAGCGGGTGTGAATCCTTTCCCACAGCAGTTTCACAAGATGCACCTTGGAAGGAACACCTAATTCAAACTAAAGTAAAGAGATTATTGGATTCCCAAATTATTTTCAAGGCTAGAGATTCATAATGGGTAGAAAAATTGGTACCAATTCGAAAAAAGTATGGAGGAATAAGACTTTGTGTGTATTTTAGAAATCTAAAGCGTGCTTCAGATAAAGACAATTATCCAGTCCCTCCCATGGAGCATATTTTGCAGATGGTGTCTTTCTCCAAGTTATTCTCCTTGTTGGATGGGTTTTTAGGCTACAATCAAGTATTGGTAGCAGAACAAGATAGACTAAAAACTATGTTTTATACAAAGTGGGGAACCTTTTCCTATAGGAGAATGCCCTTTGGATTAATTAATGTCAAAGCCAATTTCCAAAGAGCTATGGACATAGCTTTCCGAGGACTCATAGGACGCAGTGTGGTGGTCTACTTGGATGATGTAATGGTGTATTCAAAGAAAATAGAAGAACATCCATATAATTTAAAATAGATTTTTGAGCGTTGTTGGAAATACGGTATGTCACTGAATCCTAAAAAACATTAGAGGAAATTTCAACTCAAAATGGGACTCCTAAAATGAACTAATAAAATAATAGTTAAAATAATAAAGTAATATTTATTAATTTTGGAGGAAGAAAAAAAAAAACTACTTTTTTTGTTTGTATTTTTGATATATCTCCCTGTGTTTTTACTCAAATTTTGATTAGGAGAGCTCGTTGGATGCAGAATTAAATTACACATCCAACGAGTACCCACTCGGAATACTTTTGACGGACCCCTCTACCCCAAAAACAAGAAATTCCTGGAAAAATGGAATGATGATGTCATCATTTTATTTTTTCAGGTATTTCTTGTTTTTGGGGTAGCGGGGTCTGTCAAAAGTATGCTGAGTGGGTACTCGTTGGATGCAAAATTTAATTCTGCATCCAACGAGCTCTCCTGATCGAAATTTGAGTAAAAAAACAGGGAGATATGTCAAAAATACAAACAAAAAAAGTAGTTTTTTTTATGATAGCTATCCCCAAATTTATATTAAAAAAGTGTTNTGTGTGTTTTCGCAGGCCTAGAAGGAAAGCTACTGGGTCATATCATTTCTAAAAGGGGAATCTCCATAGACCTTGTTACAAAGAGAAACTTCCTATGGCTTGGGGTGTACCAAAATAGATAGATATACTACAAAAATCAATCCCTTCCCAGCATGTAAAAGAAACCAAACATCTAACACTAAAGGAACTCGAATCATACCTTATTCCAGATCGTTGAAGTAGATCCCTGTTGAGCTTTTTCCAATCCCGCTTGCGCTAGCAATTTCTCTCAACAACAGTAAACAAGACATGAATGCTATATAATATGGTGTCAGATATACTCTAGCATATATAATCAACAATGTATAAGCAATTAAACATATCCATGGATTCAGTATTCATTCAAATGCACATTATTGGACAAGAAAATATATTTCTATTAATCAAACCAAAGATTACACAAGTGACAACCTTTGTCGGCATGTCTACAAACTGAAGAAACCGAGTCCTACACCTAGGCCTCCACCACCTCAATCCTCCCTCTCTCAATAGAAATATCACACAAAAAGGCAAGCTTGGGCAAAATACAAAGTTCTCCAAAGTTCCAAATGGATGCAGACTCAAGTATATGCAAGCAATGGCTACAATGCACTATAGATTCCTTTCTCTTCAATTCCTCCCCTTCCTCAATGTATCCAAGGGGCTCCTTATATAGCAACCCAAAGGGGTAATTGATGGTCAAATCCAAGTGATATTGAGGTATATAGAAGGCCAAGAGTCTAGTGGTTCAAACACACATGAAGGAAAACTCCAAAAATATTTGGATTAATGCACACATCCTGATGTACGTGGGTTTAAGGAAATGATGATTTTAAGGAACCATACTTATTTAAAAGTGTATAAATGTTGGCAAATTTTACCAATTCTTAAAAAACCAAATATAAAATGACTGGCGATATTTTTCAAAAAATATTTTAATTTCCAAGGATTTTATATCGTTTATATAATAATTTGGCAATTTTTACGATGAAAAAATTTTACCCCATCAAAATTGGGTGAAATAGGGCTTCAAAAAATGAAAAATGGTGAATCTTTTTTGGGAGAAAAACATGGAAATATAGCCCACTAGGCTAAAATTCGCCCCTAAAATTATCCTTGGTTTAAGGTCAAAATCCGCGTATACACTCGAGTATGGGTTTAAAAGTCACATATAACAATAAACAGGTGTTTCTAGGGATGAACTTGGAAACATCAAAGGTACGATATCGGTCCATGGGGTCTGAAGATTCTGTAGAGGGACAGGGAAGGCCATAAACATGTGATCAACCATGTGTGGTAAAACTAGCTATAACAGACCTAGAAAGGATTCAAGTGATAGTACAGATTCCCTTGCCCCACAATAAGAATGGTATGCAATCGTTTATGGGGACCATTAATTTTGTGCAAAGGTTTGTGCCTGATTTTGCACAAATAGTCAAACCTTTGCAGCAAATGGTCAAGGAGAATGTACACTTTAAATGGATTGATGTAGAAAAGGATGCATTTACTAATATCAAAACACCAATAGCACATGCACCCTCACTTAGAAGTCTTGATTTCAATAAAGATTTCATATTGTACATTTTTGCCTCTCACAATTTGCTTCTAGCTATTTTGACAAAAAATGAAGAAGGGGGAGATGAATTCCCTATTTCATTTATGAGCATTGGTTTGCAGGGCGCTAAATTGAATTATCCCTCCATTGATAAGAAATCCTACGTAGTGTTTAAAACGGTAAAGAAAGTCAGGCCATATATACTTAAGAATCAGACTAAAGTGGTTGTTCCACACCAAGTAGTCCGAAGCCTTTTTGTACAAAAGGAGCTAGGAGAGAGAAGACAAAACTGGGTTACGGTTCTACAAGAATATGGTTTAGATTTTAATCCAGTAGGCATTAATAAAGGACAAGGAATTTGAAAACTAATGGCTGAGGGTCAATATGGTGAGAAAAGTGATTGGGATAATGAATCCAAAGTTCATATGATTGATATGTGTCCCATTTATACAGCTCTAGAATCATGGTATAGAGACTTAATACATTATCTCCAGTAGGTTTATTTACCGAAAAATTTAATTTCAAAGAAAAGAATAGCACTACGACTGAAATCATCATCCTATCAAGTCATTAAGGGAGTTATTTTTAGAAATAATTATGATGGAGTTCTTCTGAGATGTTTAGAACAGGAAGATGCGGCTAAAGTGGTTAAGGAATTGCATGATGGTCCTGCTGGAGGGAATTATTCAGGAGATACCACTTCCCATTAGATATTAAGGGAGGGATACTATTATCTAACCCTTTTCAAAGACATGCATGCATATATAAGCAAATGTGATGTTTTCCAGTGAAGTGGAGGGAGACTTGTTAGAGCAGCTAGTCCATTAAAACTAGTCTTAGTTTCAGAACCATTTGAATAGTGGGGAGTTGATATTATCGGAGAAATAAATCCTAATTCCTTTCTACAACACAAATACATTCTTAAAGCTACTAACTACTTCACCAAATGGGTGGAAGTTATTCTGCTACAGAAATTAAATGAAGGTGCAGTGATAGACTTCCTACAAGAACATATTATGACCAAGTTTGGGGTTCCAATTTCCCTGGTTTTTGACAATCCATCTTATTTCTCATCAATTTTAGAAAACCAAAGGAGTTGGCAGATAGATCTCCTGGGTGCACTCTAGGATGATAGAGTCACACCAAAGAACTCATTAAGAGTCTTACCTTACACTCTAGTCTATGGAAAAGAATCCATTTTTCCACCAAACATTTTCCTCCCGGCCTCCCAATTAGCCCAAGTTTCAAGAGGATCTAGCAGTGAAGTATTACAAGTTAGAATCAATTCCTTGCTTACGATAGAGGAGTCTAGGTTTAAGGCTAAAGAGAGATTCAAGCACCAATAAGAGATTGTAAAGAGATGGTTTGATAAACGTAATTCTGGAAATAAGAGTTTCGAAGTTGGAGATTTAGTCCTAAAGTGGGATCACCCAGATGAAGAAAAGGGTAACCACATGAAGTTTCAACATCTATGGGTCAGCCCATTTCATATTGCTGCAAAGTTAGGTTCCTCGACATATAAACTTTGGGATTTGCAAGGATGGGAAGAGAATATTCCTATAAATGTCTTGGTTCTCAAACTTTACTTCACCTAGTCAGTTGAGAAAACCTATCTATACATAAATAAACCTTTGTTTGATTGCTTTATGTATTTTTGTTTTTCTTTTGATTTCTGATTTTCTTTATGTCATTTATTGTTGTTTTGTTTCTATGATTTAGTTTATTTTAATAAACCAAATCAGCATTTGGTGCTGGAATACATTGGGTTTTGGACAAACTGTGGATATTTTAGAGCCACAAACTTCTTATTGAATGCTATCTATTTGAGAATTTATTTTTACAAGATTCTTTAATTTGATAGATCCTGGAAATATATTTATTTTTGAGCACATTGAAGTCATGTTTTAAATACTGTTCAATAACTAAGGCTAAAGAAGTCTTGAATACTATTCTAAGGCTCCATCCACTTCACCTTAATACCTTCACTAAGAAGCTTGCAGCCTAGGATCCATGGAAAGGAAGTGGGGTGGACAGGTGTATGGTATTCAAAATAATCCCATGGCATAAATTAATAGCCAAAAGGCTTGAGAGTCAGAATTTCCCAGAGACAAGGATATCTTAGAAAGTACAAAAGCATAAATCAGTAAATCAAAGGACTACTAAAAGGTTCTTCTCTTTTCATCAGCTGAATGAAATATCACTCACACAGAAGGACCCTATGGATGGAAGAACTTAAATTGGATCTCAAATGTAAGAAAGAGAAATCCGGGAAGATTCATCAGAAAAAAGTATGAAAGAATCAAAAGAACACAAAAGGCATGGGAAGGAGGAACAAACTAATATACTTGTCCTAATCTTGTTATGATCCTATGGTGTCTTTGCCAAAAGTAACCAAATGCAGAGGCAAATGAATCTCATTTATTGGCCTTTGAAGAGTTATCAAGACTTTGAAATCCTGGTTGCCTTATCCATTGGGACTGAAATTAGTGACAAGTTCTGAATTTTACATTTCTTGAAGGTCAAGATGATTAAAGAATTGTTGAAAGAAAACGAGGCAAATGGATCTAGACAAAAAGTCAAAAAATATTTTTTGTTTCAAAAGTTAGTTGTTCATAGATCTGTGTCCACCAGTTAGTTCCCAGTTGTTGCTACTGCAACCACCATCCAAATTTATTTTATTTTTTAGGCCCCCTATTTTTTCTAGTTTGTAGAAAGCCTTGAAGGTCTACTCTTATCCTACAAAATTTTCTTCATAACTTCATTTTTTTTGCAAAAAAAAAACATCTTTTTTCTACCCGATGCATTGTGTGAGGTCATGGAGTTTATCCAATGCATTGGAGGATTTTTTTGAAGGTGTATCGAATATTTGTTTCTTACACTTCCAGAAGACTTAAAAAATATTACCGATTCGCCAGATGTACTTTTCTCTATGGTATCAATGATATCGGAAAACATTTTTCGATGCTTCCCGGTTGGTTATCAAAAGTCTTTCCGACACATCGGGTCGTCTTGTTATTTCATTTTTTGATGTCCGCAGAAGTGTTTGGTTTTCTCCACACACCATTTCGATTGTTTGTATTTGATCTTTTTGGAGATTCAAATGACGAATCCCTTGTCGACACTTCGGATGCATAGTCTAATGCATAACTGATAATCTTCCTGAATAATATTCTAATGTGGATGCAGGTGTTAGTTGTTTGTTTTGCCAATTGATCTTTAAGCCTTTTGTCTCATTTCAATAGATTAATTTGTAGACACCCAATTGACATTGAGCTTGTTCCATTATTCCATTCGAATCTCTCGTGTTTGTTCACATGATCAATCCCAATGCAACTTTTGGCACCAACGTGGTTTTTCAAGCGAGGCCCATTTATCATATGCTTACCCTTGTTTTTAAGCCTATTTAATCCCTTGATGAATAATGTTCCAGTTATTTTTGTTCATTTGAGCCTACGGAGCTGTCAGTCAATTGAGTGAATCTAGTTAGCAGGGATCATGTTTCCTCCATCTCATTTTAGCAGCTAGGTAGGATCTTACTCACTACTTGTCCTATTGCTTGGCAGTTTTTGTTGTAGCAACTTGGTAGGGTTAGGTTTTTTCCTGTTTTCGTAGAAGGTATTTAGACATCGAGTTCTTTTTGTTTTTATTTCTTATGAATATTTGTTCTCTTTGATTATCTAGAGCTATTGATTTTCATACCTTCCCCATCCATTGTTTGTTCAGCCTTTTCCATGAGCATTTCTCTGACAGTATTTTGCAGTAGGAGGACTATGCGAAGATGAGCATTTTCGTCGTCTGCACCACTCCTTCGTTTCTACAATGAGGGGGTGGCAGGATTGTGGCCATTGGTCGGTTGGAATGGGCATTTTTGTGGAGTACCGTGGGAGCAAATTTTCATTTAGGGTGAAAACCCTGGTTATCCATGTAGCTTTTCCTCCCGTAATTCCTCTGTAGTTTCTCTTACCCATCAATGGTGTTGGGGTTGTTATACTCAAAGAGATGTGTTGTTGTGATGAGATCCTTAGGGCCTGTGTAGTAGAGTATACTATCCTATAACCCATGTTCAATCTGCCTCTCGAAAACCTTGAGCCTGTTGTGTATTTTCAAAGAGAGCACAGTTTAGGGTGGAAACAAAAGTTTGGTTAATATGTATTATAATGATTCGGTAAAATTGCTAGTTAAAACTGGTTTTGTTTGTTGTAGAATTTATCAGTTGTAGTTATATTTTTTATCATAGATTGAATATAACATGCTGTCATATGGTTTAAATAGCCTCATCATTTATATAGTAATATGCCTTGGAAGGGGAAGAATAAGGTGCAAGCTGCGAACAAGGATCCAAAGATAGAGATCATAACGCGAGTTGAAGTTATATACGAAGATACCAAGGCTGTAACGGGAATCGAACCTAAGTACAAGTGGGGGGAGATCTACCGAATGATCACCAATCAAAGCATCCCAAATATAGGGTTAGAATATTTACCAATATATGCCAACATAGATAGGTCAGCGATCATGAGTGTTGCCACGCGATCAAAAAAAATTCCATGTGAATAAGTAATAGGCTGGATCCTCCCAAAGGCCAACGTAACCAAAATGATTTTGTCAAATATAAAAGGACAAGGTTATGCCTCTTATAGCATAGCCTATGTAGCTCAGGCCTACAAGCTTCCCACACCCACAACTTATATAACAAAAGAGTGGTTAGAAGGTCTTGACCTAGATATTTTAGACAATGTCAGAATAATGATGGTTCTTGGGAAGCAGTTTCAACCAAGGCCTTTCCGGGAATATGAAACTACACACTTGCGCACTCCTTATAGGTTGATAGAATTAATGTCGAATAGGATCTTTGGATGACCAAATGGAAAAAAGTACAAACTGAGCTCGATACCAGTGACTTTCTTTGTTGCCACTTAGGGCACCATTTTTAACTGGGCCAATATAATATCCAATAGCTTGTCGTCATGCGTAAGTGCAACGTTTGGAGGAGCCTCACAAAAAAAGTCAGATTTCTATATGAGCTCTTTTCTGATTGATTGTATTCTATGCACACAATTGTTCACAGCCATGAAGTTCCAATGGGATAAGACCAAAACTCCTGTCTATTATGCATATCAGTTGTTTTTGGCACACAAATATTTCAACCATTATAAGAGTATTCGTGAATATTTCCTAATGCCACTATACATATTAATCTTCCTTGTTGAGTGTGACTACATGTTTGAAGAAGCCTTGAATATTGTATAGGATAATTTTCATTATTACCTAGTAGAAGAAGGCCTATACCTAAGGATGTTTGGTGAAAAAAGGGACCCTTCTCTTTTACCAAAATATGCCATGGACTATGTTGTTCACAAGGAAGTAGTGAGGAAACTTTACATTGACGGGATTGGGAACTTCCTTTTTTATCTGAAGAAGGCTATATACCCCACACTCCCATTCTATGTAGGTAGTTATAAGTTCTTCAAGGTGAAGAGTGGGCAATATTTTGTAAAGGAGTTAGAGTACTTCCACTTTGGAGAGGTAAGTTTTCAAAGGAATGATTCTGAAGACAAAGTTGCTAACTATTCTGTGGCGGCATGGGTACATTTCGAATACATGGATTATTGGGATAAATATGAATAATTATTCTACAATGCACAAAATATGACATCCCCGAGGAAAATATTCAAGAAAAATACAATGAACGTAGGTGGTAAGGGAAAAGCTATTGAGCAGCAAAATAAACAAGAAGAGGAAGCTATGAAAAAATGAGAAGAGGAGGCACTCAAACTATTGCAAGAAGCAGAACGATGGTTAGCAGAAGAAGAAGATGAGAAAAGGAGAGCCAAAGAAGAATCTAAGAAAAAGAATAAAGAAGAAGATGCCTAGAAAAGGCAGGAAGAGGTTGAAAGGTTAAGACTCGAAGTAGTTGAAGAGCTACAGAAAAGAGGATAGGAGGAACAGGATGATGCCAACTTGGAGCAGACTCAGTCTTATGATGATCTGTTGGAATCATCTGTCCAATATAGCGACACATTCGTAGAAGATCCATCTCCAACATTAGGTAGATGATTTAAATACCATTTTTTATGAAAAAAGTAAGAAAAGAATTGTCATGAGAATTGAGAATAAGTTGGGCACTGGGGAAAACTAAGGGACCATGGTAACTGAGAAAACAATCATCCATGGGATTGATAAGGACCCAAGACTTCTTGCAAAGGAACGTGTAGCCTCAAAATTTGCAAATGAAGATAATGTGGATAAAATATTGACTGATTTGGAACATTATAAGAATAAGGTTGTTCAAATGAAGGAGACTCTAAAGAAGGAAAGACACGAGAGAAAAATCCTGAAGAGGAAGCATGAATATATTCTTAGTGAGATTGAGGATTCAAGGGAGGCATGCCAAATTTTTGAATCTAACAAAGATTCCCTGGTATTATCAATAAATATTATTGAAGGTGAAGAGAAATATCTCAAGAAGCAGCTTGTAGAAGTAGAGTAGAAAGAAGATACAACGAGCAAGAGAATAGATGAGCTAGAATCTCAGAATATTTTACTAAGAGAACAAATTCAAATGGAAAAGGAGAAATAGATGGATATCACCCCTTTCTGGAATCAAGCCTCGATACTGTAAAAGGAGATATATCGGGTTTTGTTGAATCTTGCAGGGGAGATGTAAAGAGTTAAACAAATTGAGGTTAGATCAAAAGAACTAGCACTCAACTCATCAAAATTCCAGAAAAGATTATCAAAAGTTGTCGAACTTGTAAAAAACTAGTTAACATGGATAGGGACCCATCCCACATTACCAGCAAATATGCCTTATAAGTCTATAGGAAGTATTAATATGGAGGTATCCATATTGAATTTCGGATGTAGAACAATAGTCAGATTAAGCACGACCATTGAGAAAACCATTGAAAAGTGCGTTGAATTCTAAAGAGGCATACATTTTGTTCACAATTAGTGTATGATTCTAATAGGCACCCCAGACCAAGATGTCCCAGTCAGGGAAGAACCTATGAAGAACTTAAAAGAGAGGCTACTAAAAGGAGAAGGAAGCATCTCCAAGCTCGAGGATGTTAGTGAGGAAGACATCATGATATGAATTATCCAAGCTTCAAGACACAAGCTCCTGTTAGAGAAATATTTGAGTTAGAGTGTACCCAGACTGAAGGAAATCGAGTCTCAGCTATCAAAGCATGAAGTGGCAGTGCGTGTCTTGGAGCCTGTAGAATATTGGGTCATTAGTGAAGAAGCACAAGCATGGGGCATTTTCATTAAGACACCAACTAGGCCCATTTGAATTTGTCTTATTCACAAGCTAAAGATTATACAATTTTGTATTTATTCTTTTCTAGTAATGCACTAAAAGACAAAATTTTGTAAAGGAATATTCGGGGAAGCCCAAAATGTTGGGGCAACTCAAGAGCCATTTTTTAATTTGCATAAGTATAGGTAAACTAGATGTAGAAAGGAATTTTCACTGCCATAGTGATTGAATCTTATTGTAAGAAGAACTATTTCCTTTTATAATGAAGAAGATGGAATTTCACTAGAGAGAGTGTTGCATAAGATTCAAAGAATGTTGTGTAAGGTTGAATGGAGAACTATTTCTTGTTTAGCCATATATACAGTCTGTTAGATCATTCCTAACCCTTTGAACTACTTCTAAGTTATGACTGATTTTATGTTATGTGATGAATATTATGCAACAATGAATGATGAATGTTTTAATATGATGGAGCTATCTCTGTGTTAATTTTCTGCTGTGTGTATGTATCTTGGGTTTATCAAATATTTGTAGAATACATTATGAAAACCATACAGTACATTGTTCATTCATATTTTTTGTAAATATTGCTCCTCGAGGATAGGATAGAATAGATTAGTTGTTTTGTTCTGTTACTTGCATTTAATATTAGGCACTTTCATTCCATACCTAAAAGATAAAATATATAAACGGTCGATTGGGCTGCAACTGGTAAAAGAGTTTGTAAAACTACAACTTAAATCTACGACAGCCAGACCAAAGACTGGATGGGTTCCCCATATCAAACAGTAAACGATCTATTTGGGAAATGTTATTGGGAATTACTCCTACTGTCGGTACCTGGGATTTTTTCAAGAATCATCATGAGGAAAACTACAACTACTTTTTTAGCACAAAACCCTATGTACACGAGCTGTAATGGTCAAGCTACGTATACGTGAGTTGCATAGTCGTTGATCCATGTGTATCCTCAAAAATGTATTTTTAAATGCTAAACTGAAGAATCAAGTATATAGTGAGAACAGTGGTATAGTGAGTCTTCATAGGGACAAGGGAAGACCATAAAGGCATTATGGATGAGGTGTGCAAAATCACGCTATAATAGATCAAACCAGCAGAGTCACCAATTTTGTTATGAAGAAAATATTCCTATGGTTTTGGGTGGACCACAATAGATGGTATGACATAATAAATAAAATCCATTCTCTAGTATGCTAAATAAATTAACAAAACTAACAACTAAGGGATAATCCATATCTCAAGAGGATGTTTGAAAATGACCACCATTGAGCTTACGATCAAAATCTTGTCGCTGCAGTTTTCGCTCAACAACAAATATATATCCAAGCATAAAATATATTAAGTGTTAGTATTCAATATATCATGATCCATTTAAACATGTATAAAAAAAATTATACCAATAGCTACAAATATAAACAATTGCACATGGAATTTGGCTAAGAAATGGATATTTCTATTAATGTAGGAATGAAGATAGAATGTGACAACCTCTGTTGGCACCTCTCCTGGATTGAGAAAATAAGTCCCTCCACTTGGGCCTCCAGCACTTCAATCCTCCATAGTAAGGAAAGATCACAAAGACAAAGGAGAGATTAGGAAATGAAGTCATACAGTTCAATCAACAAGTATAAATGGATACAGACTCAAGTTTATGACAATGGGGAAATTTTTTATGTAGTGTCTTTACTCTCAAAGTTTCTCCCCCTCCAATGCTTCACAATGGCTCAATATGTATCCCTCAAATGGGAAATGGAGGGTTGTTAGAGTGTTTCCAGGAATATGGAAGGCCAAGGATCAAGTTATTTGTTACATGATGAGGAAAACTCAAAATATTTTTTTTGTACAAAACCCGATGTACAAGGTATGTAATGGTGCAAGTTGTGTATGTGCAAGATTCATAGTTGTTGACCCTCTTCTATCTCCCAAAATACATTTTTAAGGTTTAAACTGAAGGATCATGGCTATAGTGAGTAAAGGGGGAATAGTGATTATTCATAGCGATAAGGGAATGCCATCAAGGGATGATGCATGAGGTGTTGAAAATAATTCTATAACACAGTCACATCCAAACTAACTCAATATGTCCCTTTCCAAGTACATACATTGTGAATAATTTGGATGTCTCACTATAGCCCACAAAACTTCCCTTATTGTCTGAATTTTCCATCCTGGTTCTCTTCTCTTTTATTTTTTAGAAATGAACATATACAAGACATCCAAATATTCGAAGGTGTGGTATGTCTAGCTTATCACTATTGAACACCTCTTCATGTGTTTTCTCATCAAGTAGTGCAGGTAGACTTATTTCTGATTGGACACTTCTTTATTGATAACTTCTTCCAACAAAAAGGAATATATATATATA
>LPNX010958478.1:412759-532381 GCA_001517045.1 Pseudotsuga menziesii
TTGTATGGAACTGATAATTGTCTAAAAATCCCCACATCACTGCAAAACTTATTAAAAGCATATGATTAAATTTCTCCACCATATCATACCTAAAATAACGGATGTGCCTACTTGTATAATTCTCTACTAAGGATTTATATTCTTTAAACTTACTAAAGTTTCCATTCTTGGGTTTCATAAAATAAATCCAAGCCTTTTGGACAAATCATCATTGAAAAGTACATAGTAAAGATATCCACTTAGGGAAGGGGTTAACATAGGACCAGCTACATGTAAGTATAATAAATCTAAAATCCATTTATATCTAACATGGGAACTAAGAAACTTCTTTTTAATATGTTTTCCTAAAGAACAACCCCAACATATACTTTCATGTACAAAATCAAAACTAGTTACACATTTCACCACGTGCTGCAAATCAAGTAGTGATCTAAAATGAAGGTGACCAAGAATCCTATGCCAAATCTTGCATGGGATGATAATAATAATAATAATAATAATCTATTTTTAAGGTCACTGCCAAGCGAGACACCAAATTGGTGTATGAGACCCCCTTGTTTGTGGGACAAGGGACCCCCTCTGTGCAGCGATTTAACTGCTAAAGTCTACAGAGGTGTACATACACTACCCCCCTCTGGATTTGAACCCATGACCTCCTAAGAGGAAACACATGCTCTTAACAATTATGCCCACTCATGCTGAATATGATGTACCATGGTTGAAATATAATTTTCTAGGACCTATTAAACTCCTCCCTTGTGAACTTCAAAGACACTAGCAATATCAACGTTCTTCTTCTTCGTCCATAAGTAGGCTTGATTGTCCATGAAGATGAATCAAAATCCCTTATCTTCAAGAAAAAAAATTTAGAGTATATTCCACTTCAAGCATGGGACATAAATATTTTCCTCAACATGTAAAATATCCTTGAAACTTAGCTGGAAGGATGTGGATCCAACTCCTTGGGAGGAATATGTTGAGTTGTCCCCCAATTACACATTGCATGCAAACTTCTCTCCTTTAGGTTGGATATTATGCCCTTGTACTTTGACATGTTCTTGTATGCACCACTATAAATCCAACATTATTTCCTTACTTTTTGTGAGGGGTTCAGATAGTGTTGAGATAAGATAATATTCTCTCCTCATCTATTTCTCTTTGGATGCAAATTTCTTGGAAGTTTTTTCTACATCGATAGAAGAATGAACCATGCTGATCTATTTGTAACTTTGGAATGTATTCACTTGTATATCTTATGTATTGTACCCCGATGTTTATTCCAGGAAGTATCTATAATGTAATTGAGTCATGTCATGCCCCGATGTTTCGATCGGGAGATTCATTAATGTAAACAAGTCATGTAAAGTCATTGAGTTTAACCCTCTATTGTAAGTCAGGGAAATAGTCCCCACAATTGTGTCAAGGTTAACCCTCCTTGTTGATCGTAGGGAAAAATCCCCATAGTTGTGGGGCACTAGGGTTATTAGACTCTCCTAGAGATGTCATCTATAGTAATTAATTGTTAAGTGGGGTCGACATGTTAAAGTGGACATTAAGTGAACGAAATAATATAAAACATTAAGTGAACGAAATAATATAAATAGAGATTGAACCTCTCTATTTATCACAAACACGCTCACTCATTGGGGCGCATGAGTGAGAGATAAGTATCTCTCCCAATTGAAAGAGAGAGAGAGAAGTTGTGGATATCATCTTTATGTTTTCGGGTTTTACTGCTGCCATTGGTGCTCATTATATCTCTGAGGAAGTTGCAGGGTTTTCTCCTTTATGGTTTCCCCAAGGAAAATTCTTTTTGTCTCTTGTCTCTTGTGTTTATTACTGTGCATGTTATTCCCTCGGTTAAATATCCTAGGAATTGCTAGCTTGAATGATAAAAATATAACATGGTATCAAAGCTAACCTAAGAAGAAGAAATTGTGCAGCTACAGAAGCTATGGCTTCTTAATTTTTGGGTCTCTCTCCACAATCCATTAGAAAATGTATTCTAGGATGACTCTCCATTGAAGGGTGCATCTTTCTGTCGAAGCAGAATTTGATTCTGAGCTTTTTCAGTTTTCGGTGCAGGAAATTAGGGTTTTTTATAGAAAAGGAATTTTTGAGTGAGCTCGATATAAGATTTCTCTCCTCATCAAAATCAAATTTTAGAGACCTGTGTCAATATTTTTGGTTGGATGAAACTTTGGGAAATTCAAACCCTAGTTTGACCTCGGGCTGGAAAAACCCTAAAATACTAAAACTGATACGTTTTAGTACATTCTCTATATCTCTGGATTGGATAAGGATTAGTAGCTAAATATTTCACAGGATGAATATAAAATCCCGATTTACCCAATGTCCAAATTTTAGTCTCAGATAATTTATATTCTAGGATATATGATCCCTCCAAGTTAGGGTTCTAGCCTCTTCCAATATTCATCCCTAAACAAAACACCTAGGGAGAATTTCTATATCTCGGGCTACAAAGGTGCAAATGAAATTTCTGAGGATG
The DNA here is from genome assembly GCA_001517045.1 of Pseudotsuga menziesii. Taxonomy (NCBI): domain Eukaryota; kingdom Viridiplantae; phylum Streptophyta; class Pinopsida; order Pinales; family Pinaceae; genus Pseudotsuga; species Pseudotsuga menziesii. Next base: position 415,269 of record LPNX010958478.1, read on the forward strand.
TTCCAAAAATGGAATGGATTTTAATTTATGTGGTAGAATTTTCAGACCCCGAATATGAAACAATGACATGTGGAAGTCCATACAACTTCACTATGATGAACAATCATGAAACAGGTCATCTTGGAAAAACGACCATAAGTCCCAATTGGTGAAACCAATTCTGATGAAACCTATGGTGTTGGAATAGGGATAGACGAGGCTACCTCAATTTGAATCATTAGACACATAGGATCGGTAATTTTAGATATACCATAGAAATAGTGTCAGGAATTTCTACATAAGAAATTGGAAAACTAGGGCTTCCTATTTCGGGAGCTTCCCTCCACTGTTTTCAAAAAAGGAGTACATTGGATAGATCACCTTGAAGAGGTCTATCTTTCTAGCCAATCAGATCTGAAAGCTTCCAAGTTTTGAAAGTTAGGGTTTCTCTGACAAACCCTATATCAGCTAGCTCTGGAACTAGGATGGACACCTCAAATCGGTAAGATATAATATTTTTGTATTTTCATTTGAGGTTCTCATTTCAAAGTGATACATAACATCAGCTTGATGATAATCCTGGTGAATTTGACAACTTCCAAGCATGGATGTATATGATCTCTTTGAAGAAAATGAATTGGAGACCTACATGAGTAAAGAGGTTCCAGTTCCAGAGGGAGATGAGGCTCAAATCCTTACACAAGAAGAACTTGGTCAAGGCCAAGAAGATCATTGTTGATTCAATCACGGATCAACTTGTACCACAAGTTTCTTCCCTAAATACACCGAAGATGTTTGATTCCTTGACCAATATATTTGAAGGGAAGAACATAAATCAGAATATGACTTTGAGAAAACAGTTGAAGAATGTGAATATCCATAATGCAGAGACCATACAGACATACTTTGTGAAGGTCTCTCAAATCAAAGAACAACTTGTAGCAATAGAAGATGAAGTGGAAAATGCAGAAGTTACCTTGAATGTCCTCCCAGGATCATGGAAGTCATTCATTCGAGGAATGTGTGCCAAAAGGAAGTGATTACTTTCAGCAGACTCTGGGAAGAGCACACACAAGAAGAAGAATCTCGACTCATAATAAAAGAAGAGAAGATCGAAACAACTGAAGATGAAGCTCTCACCATCCAAAGAAGATCCCTCAAGCGATGAGGAATACGAAGGACTCAACTCTTGAAGAAACCCTTATCCATCTTAGCTTTTAATAAGAAATGATGAATGAAGAAGATGATGAAGCTGAAGGCTCAAGAAGGAATCTGTTAGTTTTTCAACATTAAGCTAGCATTATTAGGATCTTTAACTGAGAGAATAACAAGCACAACAATCAAACACAAGAGACAATGAACATAGTGTTTTTCCTTGGGGAAACCATAAATGGAGAAAAACCTACAACTTCCTTAGAGATAGAATCAGCACCAAAATAGAAAATCCCAAAATACTAAGTGATCTCCTGACAGAAGTAACCTTCTTCTTATCTAGCCCCAGTGTCTTCTCCTTCCTCAACTATGTGCTACACTTGAGTGTGTATGAGATGTGTGCTAAATAGAAAAGTCACTTCTCTATTTATACTACTTCCCAGCATGACTTAAACCCTACTAGGGATGACTTCACCAAGTGATTCTAATAACCCTAGTGCCCTGGAACTGCAGGGACTTTAACCCTTAGACAATAGGAGGGTTACCCACAATGAGTTGACATGACTTGTTTACATTATAGATTCTCCCGATCAGAACATCGAGGCATGACAACATGACTCGGTTACATAATAGATACATCCTGGAATAAACATCGGGTTACAAGACATAAGATACATAGATGAATACATTCCAAACTTACAAATACATCAGCACTCCCTCTTAACTAGGAAGGTATTCTTTCGACTTAATTTTCAGCACTGGTCTTCTTCTCTGCATCAATTGGATCATCTCGTCATCTTCATCTTCAAGTCTTCTTAGTATTCAAGTCTTATTCATCTTCAAGTCGTCTTCGTCTTCAAGTCTTCTTTGTCTTCAAGTCATATTCTTCTTCAAGTCTTCTTCATCATAGGATCTACATCATCGTGACTACTGGCTCATCACTGCTGGATCATCATCACATTTGGATCATCACTCGATCTAGATCGTCATCAAGTCTGGATCATCATCAAGTCTGGATCGTCATCAAGTTTGGAACATCATCACATTTGGATCATCACTTGATCTGGATCATCATCACAACTGGATCGTCACTCTATATGGATCATCATCACAACTAGATCGTCACTTTATTTGGATCGTCATCAAGCCTAGATCAACACATCTAGATCACTTGATCTAGATCATCATCAAGTATGGATCATCATGCTATCTTAGAATGGTTCTATCTCGATTCTTCTCGTCACAGGAAGCTCTACATAGTCAATCATGTAGGCCTCCCTTCATGTAGGTCTTCATCAATGCTTATATCTGACACTTAAGTCAAAATGGCCATCCCATCTCTTACATCTGACCTCATCCTGTCAGAAAGGCACACCCAACACTCACATCTTACCTCATCCTAGCATAAAGGCCCAACACTCACATCTGACCATGGATAAACACATCATGCCAGAATGGATCAGCACTTATATCCGACCATGTGCAAGCACACCACATCGGAAAGGCTCTGCATTTACATCTGACTATGTCTGAGGACACCACATTGAAAAGGCTCAACACTTACAGTCGATCATGCTCGAAAGCACTGCATCGAAATGGCTCTGCACTTATATCCAACCATGCTCAAAATCACCACATCGAAAGGGAATTCACTCACATATGATCATGGAGGAACTAATCCTACCATCGCATCAGAATGGCCCTCCATCCCAGACTGAGCTACTTGGTAACTGACCTACTCTAGTCCCTTACATCTGACCTACTCATAATAATGGCCAATACTCACATCTGACATGGGAGGAACCTAATCCTTTAGCCATTATAGAATGGTTCAGGCCTTAGAATGGTTCATACTGGGTTTTCCTCGTAACTAACCAGGAACCTCCATTCCTAGAATGGAAACAGCACTCGTATCTTATCACTTAGGAACCAATCCTACAGTCGCATCAGAATGGTTCAGCACTCATATCTAACATGTAAGGAATCAAATCCTCTCACCATGACAAAATGGATCATCCCTTACATATGACCATGGAAGGAACTTAATCCTCTCCCATGTCAGAATGGCTCACGAACTCATCACTTCCCTTTGGAGGGAAAATCAATCTAGAGAACACCAAGCTTCTCCCTGAAGTACTCAAACTTCACCCTAGCCAATGGCTTCATCAATACATCATCTATTTGATTGTCCATCGCAACATACTGGAGCTTCACTGCTCCCCTCTGCACCATATCCCTGATATAGTGATACTTGATCTTGATATGCTTTGACTTGTCATGGAACACTAGATTCTCTGACAACTTCACCCAACTCTAGTTGTCACAATGTATACAATTAGCATCCATCTGGAGATCAAATAAATTAGACAGTAGCTTTTGTATCCATACTGCCTCACAACTAGCTAAACAAGCTGTGACATACTCTACTTCAGTTTCACTCAGTGCCACACAAGATTGCTTCCTACTAAACCAAGAGATCACACCTGATCCCATACTGAAGCAACATCCCAAAGTACTCTTCCTATTGATTGAACTACTTGCCCAATCTAAATCAACATAACCCTCTAGGTTAATCTTCTGATTCGACTCATACTTGAGCCCATAATCAACTATACCCCTCAGGTACCTCAAAATATACTTTGCAGCAATCAAGTGAAAATTTCTCGGATCTGTCAAGAACTGGCTCAAGGTGTTCATAGCAAAGCAAATGTCTATTCTCATTTTTTCAGGTACATCAAGGACCCAATCATCTAACGATACATCGTAGCATCAACCAACTCTAATGAAGCATCACTCAATAGCTTCAGGTTTGATGCCATAGTTGTGGCCATGGCTTTGCAGTCCATCATCCCAAACCTTTTCAAGATCTCTACTGCATACTTCCATTGTCCAAGGGAGATTTCGTATGCACTCTGCCACACCTCCATGCCTAGGAAATAATGCATCATACCCAAGTCCTTCATCTTGAACTTGGCAGCAATATTTCTCTTCATATCAGCAATCAACCCATCCATACATGTCACAAATATATCATCTACATATAGTAGGAGCATCACTGGGTTTCCATATTCAACCTTGTAGTACAGGTTGGAATCTATTTTACTCTTGGTAAAGCCCAAACTGGATACAAATCTGTCAATCCTATCGTACCAAGTCCTAGGTTCCTGTTTCAAACCGTACAACACTTTCTTCAATTTGCATACATGAGACTCTCTGTCATGTGTCTCAAAAACAAGTGGTTGTTCTACATACACTTCCTTTTCTACTACACCATTCAAGAAGGCAGTCTTGACATCCATTTGGTGTATCTTGCATTTCATCACTGTAGGCAGAGCAAGTAATGAACTTATGGAAGTGTATCTAGCTACAGGTGCAAAGGTTTCTTCATAATCTATTCCTTCTTTTTGAGAGAAACCCCAAGCTACAAATCTTGCTTTATATTTTTCAATGCTACTGTCTACAACATGCTTGATCTTGTAGATCCATTTGGAATTCACAACTAACTTCCCTTCTGGTCTTGGGATAAGATCCCAAAAATCATTCTTCATGATTGATTGGTAGTCTTCGATCATAGCATCCTTTCATTCTTTCCGTTCTGTCGCTTCTTCATAACTGGAAGGTTCTTTATCAATGAAATCACATAGTAAATCTACATACCCAGAGCAGGATCTGGTCCTCTTTCTTTCTCTGTGATTCTCTTCTAGAGCCCCATATCTTTCCACACCTTAGATAATTTCACATGCCCAAGTAGGTTTCCTCTTATGAGGATTCTTCTCCAGAGGTGGATCTACAGGTCTTTGTGGTTCTTAAAATTCTTGATCTTCTTCTTGAGTTTCTTTGTTCATGGTTGTATCATGAATTATGGGTGCTTCTGCTTCTTTAGTGGGTCTCTTTCTGGATTTTTTGTAAGCTATGTCTTCATCAAATGTCACATCCCTGCTGATGTCAATCTTCTTATATCCTGGGAAGTAGATTATGTAAGCCTTCGAGCTATCAAATTATCCCACAAATATACCCTTCTTTCTTGAAGGATCTAATTTTGTTCTCTTCTATTTTGGAATGTGTATGTATACAGGACAGCCGAATATTCTGAGATGGATAACTTTTGGTTTGTTGCCAGTGAAGACTTCTTCAAGAGTCTTGTTCTTGAGTACTCTATGTGGAGTACGGTTCCGTACATACACCGTTGTTCTGACAGCTTCCACCCAAATATGAACAGGAATATCTTGATCATGAAGCATGGATCTTGCAGCTTCCATGATAGTTCTGTTCTTCCTTTCCACAATCCCATTCTATTGTGGATTATAAGGAGTGGACAGCTCCCTCTTAATCCATGGTTCTTTACATAGCTCTTTGAATTCATTTGAAGTGAATTATCCACCATTATCTGATCGAAAGGTCTTGATCTTCTTTTTAGTGTGATTCTCGATCAAGGCTTTGAATTCTTTGAACTTGTTGAATACTTTGTCTTTGTTCTTGATGAAGTAAACCCATGTATTCCTAGAAAAATCATAAATAAAAGAAACATAATATGCATACCCGCTTAGTGAGCTTGATGACATAGGACCGCATACATTGGAGTGGATGATTTCCAAGATTCCTTTTGCTTTGCTTTCGCTACTTGGAAATGTCTTCTTTGTGTTCTTTCCTTTCACACATCCTTTGCATACCCCATCATGTTTTGCTTGTATTTTTGGAAGACCTTCAACAGCTTTGCTTGCAAGATTTAGTGCTCTGTAATGCACATGTGCAAGCCTTCTATGCCATAGTTCATTTGGATCTACTGTTTCATGGACCAAGGCTTGTTCTGGATGGCCCTTCAATTTGTACAAGCCTCCTTCTTGTTCACCAATCACTATTGCATCATCAATAGTCTTTCCTTTTGGCCACATGATGAGTTGACCATCTATGAATGCAACCCTCATTCCTTTTGCATCTAATGATGATATGGAGAGAAGGTTCTTCTTGAGTCCTAGCGCAAACAAAAGTTCCTTCATTGTTATAGAATTTCTAGAGTCTAGCTTATAGAAAGCTTCCCCACTACCTTTTATTGGATATTGGTAGTCATATCCTAGCTTCACCTTGTGAGGTGGTTCATGTTCTGAAAGTTTCACAAAGGATTCCTTGAATCCATTTTGAAGCACCACTATCTATAAGCCAAGCATCACTTCCATGAGTAATGTTTCCCATGAGAGCGGAGATCAAAACATATTCATCCTCGCTTGAAGAATCTTCACTTTCATATCTGGTTCTCTTTGATGAAGGTTCATCATCCTCTGCAGCATGAGCATGATGTCTTGGAAATGTCTTCTTTGTGTTCTTTCCTTTCGCACATCCTTTAAAGACCCCATCATGTTTTGATTGTATTTCTGGAAGAGATTCCATAGCTTTTCTTACAAGAGGTAGTGCTCTGTAATGCACAGGTGCAAGCCTTCTATGCCATAGTTCATTTGGATCTACTATGTCATGGACCAAGGCTTGTTCTGGATGGCCCTTCAATTTGTACAAGCCTCCTTCTTGTTCACCAATCACTATTGCATCATCAATAGTCTTTCCTTTTGGCCACATGATGAGTTGACCATCTATGAATGCAACCCTCATTCCTTTTGCATCTAATGATCATATGGAGAGAAGGTTCTTCTTGAGTCTTGGCATAAACAAAAGTTCCTTCATTGTTATAGACTTTCCAGAGTCTAGCTTATAGGAAGATTCCCCACTACCTTTTATTGGATATTGGTAGTCATCTCCTAGCTTCACCTTGTGAGGCAATTCATGTTCTAAAAGTTTCACAAAGGATTCCTTGAATCCAGTCATATGTTTGGAAGCACCACTATCTATAAGCCAATCATCACTTCCATGAGTAATGTTTCCCATGAGAGAGGAGATCAAAACATATTCATCCTCGCTTAAAGAATATTCACTTTAATATCTGGTTCTCTTTGATGAAGGTTCATCATCCTCTGCAGCATGAGCATGATGTCTTCTTTTGTTTCCCTTCTTCTTCTGAGAGTTACTTTTATTCTTAGGACATTCTCTAGAAAAGTGTCCTCTTTCATCACATGTATAACAAATTTACTTAGAATTATCTTTAGGCTTTCTAGAGTTATTCCCATGATGAGAGTACTTACTTATATGATGGATGGATCTAGGTTTTTTGGATTGTACTGTAAGAGATTGATATTCACTTCCCATCTTCTCTTCTCGAGCTGCTATCTGAGCTTCTTCTTGAGAACATTCTTCCCACAGTCTGCTGAACTTGACTAACTTCCTTCTAGCACAGATCCCTTGAATGAAAGAGTCTCATGTCCTAGGGAGACCATTAAAGGTGGTCATCACAATTTCTGCATTCTCCACTTCTTCATCTACTACTTCCAATTTTTCCTTAATCTAAGAAACCCTTATGAAGTAAGACTAGATGGTCTCTGCATTCTGGATATTCACATTCTTCAGTTGATTCCTCAGAGTCATCTTCTAGTTTATGTTCTTCCCTTCAAACAATTTGGTTAGGGCATCAAATGTAGCTTTAGGTGTCTTAAGAGAGGACACATGTGGGATAAGGTGATACTTGATATAATTAGAAATGATCCTCTTTTCCATAACTCTTATGCAAGGCCTTAGCCTCATCTAACTCTAGAACTAGAACCTACTCATGGATGTAGGAGTCCAAATCATTCTCTTCTAGGACCAGGGAGATCCTATACTTCCAGGCTCAGAAGTTATCAGATCCCTCAACCTTTTCATTAAGCTTGGTATGATGAGACATATTAACTGAGAACCTCAAATGGAAATAGAAAAGATTTAGATCTTACCAGGTCAAGATGTCGGATCTGGATTTGGAGCTGAAAATCCTACAATGCAGGATTGGGATCAAATTAGGGTTTTGATTTTCCAGAGTTATGTCCAACCAATTGCTTTGAAATTGATCCCTAACTTTGATTTTGGGGAGGAGATCAATCTAGGCCTGGGTTCATTGAAAAATTCCTCTTCTATGAAAAGCCCTAATTTCTTGTAGCAGTGTCAGGTCCAAAGTTGAAAACCCTCATAATTGGATTCTCGTTCGATAGAAAGATGCACCCTAAGGAGGAGATTTATTCGACCTTACTTTTTCTGAAAATTTGTGGAGGAATATCCACAAAATAGGAAGACCTAGTCCCCGTAGCTACACAGTGTATTCTTCTCATGTTAGCTCTGATACCATGTTAGTTCTTCAACATTAATCTATCATTATTAGGATCTTTAACTGAGAGAATAACAAGCACATCAATCAAACACAAGAGATAATGAACATAGTGTTTTTCCTTGAGAAAACCATAAACGGAGAAAACCCCGCAACTTCCTTAGAGATAGAATCAACTCCAAAATATAAAAGCCCAAAATAGTAAGTAATCTCCCGATAGCAGTAACCTTCTTCTTATCTATCCCCAGTGTCTTATCCTTCCTCAACTATGCGCTACACATGAGTGTGTATGAGATGTGTGCTAAATAGAGAAGTCACTTCTCTATTTATATTGCTTCCCGACATGACTAAAACCCTACTAGGGCCGACTTCACAAAGTGAGTCTAATAACCCTAGTGCCCCAAAACTGCGGGGACGTTAACCCTTAGACAATAGGAGGGTTACCCACAATGACTTGACATGACTTTTTTACATTATAGATCCTCCCGATCGGAACATCGGGGCATGCCAACATGACTCAATTACATAATAGATACATCCTGGAATAAACATCGGATTACAAGACATAAGATACATAGATGAATACATTCCAAAGTTATAAATACATCAACAGAACCTATGCATGTAACAAATAAAGATAAGTATTCAATTGTCATTTCATGATATTGTTTTTGTTATGCAATTTGTTTATATTCAATTGATGTATTATGCATGATAGAATGTTTTCATTAATGATAGTATACTACTAATATGCATGTGATGGGTAAGTAGCTCATGGTTCTATACAACTCTCCATTGCTACTTATCTAGAATGAAACCTCTTTGCTGACATATTGGATTAGTGCACAATCTCAATGTTGTCCTGGTAGAGATGGAAGGCATCTAGAAAGTTTCTGTCAGATATGGATGAATGTTGTATTGGCTAACATAGTTGCATGATCATATATTTATGCATAAGAATTTCCATTATGAATATTCCTTATGAAATGTTTCTAACCATACAAATGCATTTGACTTGTAGGAAAAAACACGTACAATCACCTACAAGCAAAGAAGGATGGGACTTGTTGCCAAGAATAAGTGACGACAATTCAAGATGAAGAATAATATGACGAATGCAGCGACATCGTTGATGCAGAACCTTCTAGCTATGAAGAAGTAACCAAGAATGAAGGGAAGACCAGTTCAAGAAGAATGATGTCTAGGATGCAGCATAGAGACCTGAAGAGAAGTTCGTAGTTCCATCACGCGGTAGATGGAAACATCATGGGATACAAGGAAATATTCGTATCACGAGGCATAGACTATGAAGAGAAATTTGTAGCTACTAGAAATACACATGATAGAAAGAATTATGTGTGCAAATTAAAGAAGGCCGTGTATGAGCTCAGAAGATGCCCATGGGATAACACATACATGAGGAGCTTGATGAATACTTGAACCTTTTCTATAAGGTTGAAGATGAAATTCTATAGAGGATGACAAGCTCGCAGATGGGTGCAAGAAGCACTTTTGAAAACGTTCAAGATAGAGGATCTTGGTATCCAATGATCCTAGATGGATACATATAGAATAGAGTAAGAAAGACATAGGGAGAATGATGCTCTACTTCAGAGGGAGTGACTGCAGAAGATCCTAAGTTTCAACATGGTATGACAGGATGGACATATTACTGATGACTCCAGGATTTACTGAGAGTAAAGAGGATTCCAACCTCTTCTTCAAGGTTGAAGGCGAAAGACCAATGATGATCCTATTATATGTCGATGACTTGTTCCTAATAGAAAAGAGGAACTCATTAAAGTTGCAAGAAGGAGACTTGCTACCGAGTTTGATATAAAGGACTTGGGGATGATGCACTATGTTCTAGGCATGGAGGTGTGGACAAGGGAAGTATACAGTAGAGATCCTAAAGAGGTTCAGGATGATGGACTGCAAGGCCATGACCATACCTATGGCATCGAACTTGAAGCTATTGAGTGTTGCTTCATCAGAGTCAGTTGATGCCACGATGTATCGTCAGATGATTTATTCCTTGATGTACCTAACAAATATGAGACCAGATATTTTCTTTCCTGTCAACAGATTGAGACATGTTCACCTAATGGTTGCAAAGCATGCAGTGACGTACCTAAAGGGTACAATTTATTATGGGCTCAAGTATGAGGAAAATCAGAAGATTAACCTAGAGGGTCATGAGGATTCGTATTGGGTGGGAAGTGCCATTGATAGGAAGAGCACTTCGAGGTGCTACTTCAATATGGGATCAAGTGTGATCACTTGGTTTGGTAGGATGGATTCCTGCATGGCACTGAGTACAACTGAGGAAAAATATGTTGCCACTTGCTATCTGGGAGGTAGTATGTTTATTTTGAAAACTACTATTTGATTTTCTTGATCTGACTTGCATTTTTTGTATGATGTAGAGAGGAGCAGTGAAGCTCCAGTATGTGATCCATATTGAGATCTCTCGAAAGAGGGAGTTCTAGCATAGTTAGTGAGATAAGTTGTCTAAGCATAAATCCTGGTGAAGTTCATAGGTTGCTCAGATGTAAACATATATGTAGGTTGTCCTCAGATGTAATCGGTCCTGGCCAAGCTCGCATGTTATCCTTGAACGTAATCATCCCTAATGTGATTCTATGCTAGAAATGGCCAAAGTAAAGTTTGAGTACTTCAAGGAGAAGCTTGGTGTTCTCTAGATCGAGGTTCCCTCCAAGTGGAAATGATGAGTCCGTGAGCCATTCTGACATGGTGAGAGGATTAGGTTCCTTCCATGGTCAAATGTAAGGGTTGAGCCATTCTGTCATGGTCAGAGGATTGGTTCCTTCCATGTCAGTTGTGAGTGCTGAGCCATTCTGATGTGACTGTAGGATTGGTTCATACATGATCAGATATAAGTGTTGAATTCCATTCTTGGAATGGAGGCACCTGGTCAATTACCAAGAATACCCAGCTTGGTGCTGAGATGCCATTCTCTAGGAGAATGGAGGCACATGGTCAGTTAGCAGGAATCCTCATTTTGGGACTGAGAGACATTCTCGCGCAATTTTTTTACACATGGTCAGATGTAAGTGCAGTGCCCTTCCGATGTGGTGTGTTCACACATGGTTGGATGTAAGTGCAGAGCCCTTCCGATGCGGTGTGTTCTCACATGGTTGGATGTAAGTGCAGAGCCCTTCCGATGCGATGTGTTCTCACGTGGTCGAATGTAAGTGCGAAGCTATTCCAATGTGGTGTGTTCGCACATGGTCGAATATAAGTGCTGAGCCATTATGGTGTGATGTGTTTACACATGGTCAGATGTGAGTGCTGGGCCCTTTTTACAAGATGAGGTCAAATGTGAGTTCTGTGCATTCCTTTCTGACAAGATGGGGTTAGATGTGAGTACTGGGTGTGTATTTCTGACAAGATGGGGTTAGATGTAAGTGCTGGGTGGACCATTTTGACTTAGGGTTAGATATAAGTGCTGAAGAAGACCTACATGGAGGCTAGGCCTACAACCAGCATGAAAAAGGGCTGGCTCTGTAGAACTTCCTACAACGAGAAGAATGAAGAGATAACACCATTTTATTAAGATAGAAGAAGTAGTAATGATGATGATGATTCAGTGATGATCCAGCTTTTATGATGATCTAGATTAAGTGATGATCCAAACTTGATTATGATCCACTAGTGACAATCCAGATCAAGTGATGATCCAGACTTGATTATGATCCAGCAATGATGATCTAGATCAAGTGATGATCTAGACTTGATGATGACCTAGTAGTGATGATCTCGCAGTGACGATCCAGATCAAGTGATGATCTAGATCCAGTGATGATCTAGACTTGATGACAATAACTTGACAATGAAGATGACTTGACAATGAATATGACTTGACGATGAAGATGACTTGACGATAAAGATGACTTGAATATAAATATGACTTGATGATGATCCAGATGATACAGAGAAGAAAACTTGGGTTGATAAATTGTGTCGAGAGAATACCTTCCTAGATAAGAGGGAGTGTTGATGTATTTGTAACTTCAAAATGTATTCACTTGTATATCTTATGTATTGTACCCCGATGTTTATTCTGGGAAGTATCTATAATGTAATTGATTTATGTCATGCCCCGATGTTCTGATCAGGAGATTCAATAATGTGAACAAGTCATGTAAAGCCATTGAGGTTAACCCTCCATTGTAAGTCAGGGCAATGGTTCCCACAATTGTTTCAAGGTTAACCCTCCTTGTTGATCAGAGGGCAAAATCCCCATAGTTATGGGGCACTAGGGTTATTAGACTCTCCTAAATATGTCATCTCTAGTAAGTAATTGTTAAGTGGGGTCGACATGTTAAAGTGGATATTAAGTGAACAAAAGAATATAAATAGAGAGTGAGACTATATATTTATCACACACACACTCACTCATTGGGGCGCATGAGTGAGAGAGAAGTAGCTCTCTCAAGTGAGAGAGAAAGAGATAAGCTATGGAGATCATCTTTATTTTTGGGGGTTTTACTACTGCCATTGGTGCTCATTCTATCTCTGAGGAAGTTGCAGGTTTTTCTCCTTTATGGTTTCCCTGAGGAAAATTCTTTGTGCCTCTTGTCACTTGTGTTTATTTCTATGCATGTTATTCTCTCAGTTAAACATCCTAAGATAATGCTAGCTTGAATGATAAAAATCTAACAAACCCTTCTCTTATTTTCCTTGTATGGAAATTCCATGCAAAATGACACAGCTTTTGACAATAATACATTGAATATTTGATTTTTTTAAACGTTTATTAATATCTTTATTTTTTGCACAAAATAAATTCTTGGTAGAGAATGGATTCCTCCATGTCTTCATTCTTTCCGTGAGGGAAAGATTCTCTTATTTAGTGCATGGTGTTTTTCTTTGGATGCTTCCCTATTCTTATATGCAATCATGGCATAATTCTTGAAGTTGGGATTCTTTTCTCTTCCATTTACTACTACTAAGAATGTATCCCAAGAGGAAGGGAGTCTATCGATGAGGTTTTGAAGAAGGTCATATTCATATGTCACCACATTTATGATTTCTAGTTGATGTTTCACTTGTGAAATTAATGAGAACAGGGATTCTAAGGTATCATCTTTCTCCATATTGAGGTTGCACAACTTATTCTTCAAATCCATATTTTGAGTGGGATCTTCATTCTAATACAAGCCCATAAGTGTTTCAAAAAACTCCTTTTTCGTATCCAATGGTGTGATCATCGACATGAGATTGTCCTTCACGGAGTTTTATATAATCCTCTTTTCCTTTGCTTGATTCCTATTTTAATTTATTCTTGTTGCATAAGTGATAGGATCCCCTACCACGAAATTCATGAATTAATAAAGATCATGCTCCTTTAGAAGATTCGACACTATTTCCTTCTGTACATTGAAGTTAGAAGTACCTTCAACAAGGTCTTCTGGTCAAATGGAGATCAATGACATGGTTGCAATATTTTTCCCAAGTATTCAATATCTATGGAGGCTTAGATTTCTGCACAAAAAATCTCTTTCACACCATATGATTTGATACCATGTTAATGTTTGACAAAAATATAAGATGCTTAAAATTTAAAACCTTTATCAAAAAATTTCATGACATCTGAAACTTTATATCATCCACATATGAATCTCATGAATAAATCAGCCACATAAAATAATCAACCATAAGAGACAATATATACCCTAGGAAAACCCTCCAAACACGAACGATGAAAAACCCAACAATTCTTTGATTATGATAAATAGATTTGCGTAGAATGGTTTACAACACATAAGCATATTGATCAATAAGAGATGTCACCCCATCAGTGGATAAGAGAGATCCAATGCAACCCTGTAAGAAAAATTAGTATGCAACTATCTACTGAACTTGCCATATGCCTAACATATTAATAACAAGCACAAAAAACCTAGCATGCATAAGGGGGTGAATAGAATGCTCAGTAAACACACTGATATCAACACATGATGCATTCACTAGGAGTACCATGCCCTACAATTCCTCTCATTCATTGATTAGATCCCTCCCAGGCTCCATTGTCAAACTAACACTTTAGTTACGCTTGCATGGACAAGGTGTGCACCCTTCCTATTTATTTAGATTTAACTATATGCTAACTGACTTGAAATGAATGTGATCTTCTTAAGCCTAATGTGAACAGAATGAGAACTGAATAAACTGAAGTTAATCTTAAACTGAATGGTAGGAAACTAACCGAAAGTATTTGGTACTTCATAATAAATATCACCCATGTACAAACACTTTTCATGAATCAAGGATATCTTCCCTCTTTAACTGACATATTCTTTATTTACAAATTTGGCTTAACAGAGCCCTTGATATTTTGAGTTCACTTGAGGCATACATGTGCAATTCAAATTCATTATCTTTCCCTATTTTGTATCTCATTATAATTAATTATATAATGCATGGTCCATATGTGTATTAATTAATTAACCATATTATCATATCATGATTAGAATAATTGTTCCATACTAATGATCATATTTATTTCCCTAGGTCATATAGTGATATGCTAAAGTAATTCACTCTAGGGGTACTTAATCCCTAAAGGATACTTATAGCACCTAGGGACCATGACTAGCAATACATCACATAGTATATATGCATGACTTGATACACCACACGTCTATAGTCATGATAAAACCCAAGTCCCTTAACTTGATGCAACACAAATTTATGAACTTGATATAACACAAGTATCCTAGAGAATGACTCTTGATGTTGTACATTTAGCTATTCATGAAAATCATTCATTGAAGGAATTTTTTCTAGAATAAGGATCACCAAATTTGGTAGGCTATCAGAGGAATGTGCACAAGAAGAAGGTTAATTGATAGAAAGAGAAGAAACAATGGGTGAAGATGAAAATCAATCCCTAAGAACTCATGCCGAAAAGGAAAAGACGAAGAAAAATGAACACTCTCATAATAAACCTAGAAGATTTGAAAACAAGGACTACTTGCATTTCATATTTTACTATTGTGATGAGAAAGGACTCATAGCAAGATATTTTCCCAAGAAGAAATGAAAGAAGAAGAGATATCATTCTCAGGCTATAGAAGATGATGAATTTGGTTAAGAAGAGAGCAAGGGAAGATTCCTTACGTGATGAGGAATATCTACATTGATCCAGAAGGATTCATTGCATAAGATAAATTTTATTATCAATATCCTATTAAAGGGGTAGGATAATTCTCCTACATTGTTGGAGTCTAGAAAACCGAGGAAGATGAAGATCATGCTCTATGAATCTGATTTGAGGAAGAACCTCCTATCCATTTAGCATTCGATAAGAACTAATGTAGTCATGATTGAAGAAGGGACACTCATATTCAACACCACTACAAAGTTCCAAGTGATGTATGGTGTAGAATACTTACTTGGCATTGCCAATTGGGAGGAAGATAGGAACATGTCCTTAGAATTGTATGATGAGCACATTATCACAGACTCTAGTAGTTCATACTAGGAGGAAAAAAATAAAACAGGGATCTAGCTAAACAAATAAAGATAAGTATGTGAGTTTTCATTTCTTGTATATCTAATTGATTAAATATTATTATTCAGTTGTATACATATTTATGTTCATAGAATTAGTAAATGTATTACATATATTAGAGTGATTGCATTGAAGAAGAGTATACTATGAAGATGCATGCAATGGGTAAGTATCCTATGGTGATGCACAACATTCCATCAGGAAATTTATTTCTTATAGGGAATGAAACCTCTTTGCTGACATGTTGCATGAAGTGTATGCTCTTAATTATGTTCTTGTAGAGATAGAGGGCTTATAAGTAGTTACCGTATGAATCCAAGATATGGATGAATGTTTTGTTGAAGCATTGACTAAAATTGGTTTCATTTATGCATTATCATTATAATGTCAATAGGATTTGATGATTATGAAATGTTACTAATCAAATGGTTGAATTTGACTTGTAGCAGATATCATGCGCTATTACCTAGAAGAGAAGAATGATGACACATATTTCAAAGAACAAGTGATTATTCAACATCAACCTTCATTTACAATATCAACCATTATACATAAGTACAATGAAATATTTATGACTCGTGGATTCTCCTAGAAAGAAGGAATTGACTACGAAAAGATACACTTCAATTAGAGCTATACTTGTGATAGTTGTAGTAATGAAGTAGACCGTACAACAAATGTGAGTGAATTCATCTTTCCTTGATGGTGTAATATAAGAAGAAGTGTAAATGGAGTAGCCATTGGGACTTGAGACACATGAATATAGATTTAAGATGGCTTTATATAGGCTGAGAAGACACCTAGGGTATTACACGCTAGGACATAAAATTACTGAATGAGCTTGAGGATCACCTAAAGTGATGAGAATCAACCTTTCCTACAAGGTTGAAGATGGATAATTACAGAAGATGAGAAGCTCATAGATGGGTGTAAGAGGAAACTTGCAACAGAGTCTAAGATGGAGGATTTTGGTATCCAATGACCTTGAGAAAAAGAAGTCCATCTCAATAAACTCAATTAATTGAGATGACATAGATGGATACATGGAAGATCAACAATAGAGAAAGGTAACAATCATTCTAGTGAAAAATGTCCTCATGCAAAGAGTATAGGATGTAGAGGGAGGATAGTGCTCAGTTGAGGGGAACCAATAAACCTCCACTTCACAAGAAGTTACTACAACACATATTTCAGAATAAGATGGAGATGAATTATCAATTAGCCTCTATACATGGAAAATTTTGTTTTCCTGAGTATCCGAGGGATATGATCAGAGTGATACTAGATGTCCCCCATCACCGAGAGGAATTAGATCTCAGATATCGAGAATCTTGTCATGACTCTTGAGATTAGAGGTGTGACTAAATCTATATGAGATTTTCTGTGGTAAAGGAAAATATGTGGTAGATTTCCTAAAGAGATTCTAGATGATGGATTGCAAGTCCATGGCTACACTAATGGCATCAAACTTGAATTTATTGTGTACTTCAAAGACAATTGATTCCACTGAATAAAAAAACATTATTGGTTCACTAATGTACTCGATGATTGTTCGTTATTTAGTTCGTTGATGGCCTGACTACAGATTTACAGTAGTAGTGATGATGATCCTGATAGAAATTACCTTCCTTTCTAGGAGGGAGTGTTGAATATTGAGTAAATTCGGAAGATATTCTTATTGTACTTTTATTGTATTATAGTTATACCTCCTCCGAGGGATGTTATTGTTGTATTGTTTCATGTAAAATCCTTTAAAGAGTCAATGTAATCATTTGATTGTGAGTTGTGTCAATAATACCCAAAATAATTATTATATTGATGTTATTTTCAGTCTCCCTAGAGAAGTCGACCCAGTTGGGGTAAAATGTCACTAACAAATTGAGTATAAAGAGATGAGAGAGTCCCCTCATTTATACACACAAGTTTGGTCAAGCAAGTGCTCAAGAGAGAGAAGAAGAAGTTTGTTGAGAAGAAGAAGAAGTTGCACTTATCTTTTGGAATCATCTTTTCTTGGTTTGGCACTGTACTTGTTGACAAAATCTATACTAAAGAAGTTGTTGGGATTTCTCCGTTGTGGTTCCCCACAGGAAAATATTTGTGTCCTTAGTATTCATGTCCTTTCCTTTCTTTCTGTGGTTCTATTGCATATGATTATTGTGATATCTTCCAAATTGTTTGAAGGTCTAACATAATCATATTGGAAACATTATAATTCTAACAATTACACTATCAGATGGGTTGCACATTACCATGACATTAATTGCAGTTATCATATGAGCTAATTTCAATTTTTTTTATAATTGTTCATTGCAAATTTGAAACGACAACCATAAAATCAACCTCGATAATACACTTATCCCATTGTCGTAAAATCTAAGAAAACTTAAATATTAATCCACCTCAAAAATCTATAATATAAAAACCTATCAATGCAATTACTTAAATTGTTACCTATTATCATTTTTAAAAATATATTTTAACTTTACCTAGTATCTTTTTTAAAATAAATAAAATATAAGGTTTTGAATTTTCAAAGATGGATGTTTTTTATCTTCTAGGTGATAAGAAAATTGTCAAATACAAAACAGAAAATGCTTTATTAACGATATAATATTTACTTTGTTTGTCAACGTAGTAATGCTCACTTTTATTGTGGTACTTTGGACATTTTCATAGTGAGCACCCTTTATTTCATGGTTACCTTTACCTCTTTCATATTGTCATTACCAGTAGTGGGATGTGACATAAATATTGAATTCCACATTGTCGAGCATTAAAATATCAAAGAATTAACTCAAAACAACTAAGCAAGGAAAATCACAAACATGGTAAACAAGTGTTCATGAGAGAGTCTAGATGGATGAATCAACTGTATCGTGCCATGCCATTTACAAAGGTAATGGTTCTTATTATGCAACAAACAAGTTTTGGTAATGTTTCAATTCAACATCTAGCACATCCAACAAGCTATACTAACACTTTTTTGATAATTCAATGTTAGACATACTAATAAACTCTATTTGTCAAATAGTAACCAGCCTAGATCCAAATCCTAGGCTCTATCAAGCGCCGAGAGGGATCAAATCTCCAGAGATGCAAACCTCTTTTAGTGCAATATCCGAGAAGAGGTTTGCACCTCGGGAGATTTGATCCCTCTCGGCGCTTGATAGAGCCTAGTATTTGGATCTAGGCTGGTTTCAGTCGTGGGGGGTTACACAAAACTGAAGTTTGATCAACATTGTGAGGAACATGTTAAGTTGAAAACACAAATAAAATTATGAGGATGATCTCAATATAAGTAATAAGTATTAAGTATTGAATAAATTGTTAAACTGGAAAATAGAGACAATAATTTTGTGAGGATTAAGTAAATGTAAATATGGTTTAGATTTAGAGTCACGCTAGGGTTTTCCATTTTACCCCAAACAATCATTCTTCTTTTGTTTTGCATAGAAGAGGCACATTCTACATTACTGTACATTTTTTTAACATTTCCAGTAAAAAGGATTTAAAGTTAGAAGTTTGATCTATTTCGACAATTGGTAGACTTCTTTTAAGATAGATCTATGTTAGTAAAACACATTTGTAAATTCTGAACTTGGTATTTCGTTAAGAAGCCTTGCATGGTTGTTTAGTAGGCCACCATATTTTTGCAGATAATTACATGGGGTTAAATTTTTTGCAATAATTACATGGTGTGAAATTTTCCATTGATGTTACATGTGCCAAGGGATTACATCCATGTAAACTTATTATCTTTAGTTTCTTACTGGAATAATACCTCTTAAATAACTCGACACAATTAGCAATCTCCGAAATAGATAACATTATAATCAATTAAAATAATAAGCTACTATCATTAGAGGGATCAAATCCACTTAGAAATAAAATCCACTCAGCAATTAGAGGAATTCCCCTACCAATCATTATCAAAAGTAAAATGTGTAAGTTTTTTTTTCCAATGTCTATGTAGGAATTAGAGAGATAATAGAGGGATTCGCCTACCAATCATTATCAAGACTGAAATGTGCAATTAATTTTTTCAATGTGTGTGTAGTAATTAGAGAGTGAAATGTGGGATCATAGAGGGATTCGCCTCCCAATCATTCTCAAGAGTGAAATGTGCAATTAATTTTTTCAATGTGTGTGTAGTAATTAGAGAGTGAAATGTGCAATTAATTTTTTCCATGTACCTGTAGTAATTAGAGAGATTCACCTACGGATGGAATATTCTACTTTTCATTTTCATGGCAAGCTTCTTCTCTTGGATAATATTTAAAACAAACATATATTGAAATATATATTAATATTTATTTCTTTTAAAATTTAATTTAAAATTATATTTAAATTAAATTTATAGGAGATATAATTAACTATAATATTGAATATTTTAAATTTAGAAAAAAAAATTAATATAAAACTTTATTTTAAATTTAATATAAATATTAGTTCAAATTTAAAATATAAATTAAAGTTAGAATTACATTTTAGTTTAATTTTAAATTAAAATATATATTTAAAATATGTATATATATATATTGAAATATATATTTTTGGCTGCACTCAGCGAGGACGGGAAGAGGGTGTTTCATCACTGGCTACTCAACAATTCTTTGCAAATTGCCAGCCAATACAACCCTGTTTCAGCGATTACGGGGATGATCCTCTCGAAACGATGACAAGAAATGGGCTTCTGGGACCCTTTGCAAGGCGGAAACCCAGGGCTCAATTGACAACGCATGCGAGAGCGTGGCAGCTGTTGTTAGACATGATCTCCGAAAATAATAAGCTTCTGCATACCAAGAATGAGCAGCCAGTAAAAATAAAACAGAGAAAAAGACAAGCAAAACCCCATATATACGTTCAATCACAGCGCTTGCTTGGTAAGCATTTGTTTATGATTATGGTGACAACCTATTGAGTGGGAATTCTTGGCAAACTCTGAATACTCAAAACTAAAACCAAATTCTTTGACGTTCTAACAGCCTCATTAGTGGAACCTTGGTTGGAATCCTTTGAAGAAGCAATGCGTGAAATAGCAGCATCATTAGATGAGCCTGGCTCGGATTTGAAGATTTGAAAGTGAAACATATTTCTCGGCTCTGCCTTTCTTGCTTTGCAGGATGACAACAATCCATTTCCAGTTGCTGCCCTGATTTCTGATATATGCCAGACCTCTGCAATTTCTTGTGCTTATAGTGGCTCTATTCAATTTCTGTTATTGCAACCATCAGATACCTAATTGCCTCAACGCTACTTGTGGATTCTTCAGGAAGATATCGTATCCCTTCGGCTTAGAGTGTAAAAGTTGTGACGAATTAGTTGTTAATTTCACTTTAATTTATGACTTTATGACTTTCACTAATGTTGGAAATTGATCTTTTACTATTAAATTATGAGTTGATCAATAATGGAACACATTTCTATGATCGACTTATTCTGTTGGAGATTGATTGTTATCCTTCAATTTTGAGTTTGCAACAAACCCACTTTTCACTGTATAAACCTGAAAGTTTTGTTGCTAAATCCAGAGTTGAAAAGGAATAGGTAATTAATATTAAATAGACTTCAAATACAACTGCTGTTTAATTTATGAGAGATGCAAGTGAGAAGGAATCATACAATAAAGTTATATAATTATAATTTAGATATTTGCTTATTTGAATTGGAATGAACCGCTTCATGGGTTTGTCAATAGCAATATAATTGTAGTTTTATATATAATTGCAGCACAGTGGTTTACTCATTGTAGTTTTATATATAATTGTAGTTTGATAATATTCCTCCACGACCCAAGATGTTCAAAAACTTGAGGACCAGATCGCCCACTTCTTTCTTCAGACAAACTTGGAAAATGGGTAAAGACAACCCACGTAAAATTATACACGCCTTCAAGGTTGGATTTGCACTGTGTTGTGTTTCTCCTTTCTATCTCACAGATCCTTTGTTCAAAGGAGTTGCTGGGGACGCTGCTATTTGGGCAGTCATTACTGTGGTAGTGGTACTGGAATTTTCTGCAGGTACAATCAAATCTATAGCTGCTATTGTTGAAGATTTAATCTGCAATGAGTAAATCTTAACCCAAATTTGTTAAACGATTTAATATGTGATGAATGGATTTATGTGTTTAATTTTTTAAATTTTACAGTCATATGTTACATTAAACAAAACATTACAAATGCACATACAAAGTAACAAGGATCTCCTCCCTTCAAACGCTACATCCTATAGATTCTAGAAGTCCAAATGTGGATGCATGGAGAGTGAAAAAGTGTACCGGCTCCCCTTTTTAACTCAAAGTTTACAATGAATGCCGCTAGGAGGGTAAGAGACCTGTGGCTGATCGTGAGTGTATTTGAATAAGCATGTTGAAGCCCAGGAGGGGGCAAAAAGGAACAAAGGAGCATGTGCAGAAGAGTAAGCTTGGAGAAGCTTTCTACATCACAGAGAAGTCATTGAGAGAACTTTAGGGGAGAAGGAAGCGCGATAAAGAATTTTTGTTATAGAGTTTTGGCGTTGCATAGAGTAGCTTAAAGGATCGAATGCCTGAGGATGTTCTGAATCTGCTGGATGTCAATTTGAGTGACCTCTGCGTGCCATTAATGACGGTTTGTAGTTGGTCTAAGGATTTGAGGGGAACAGGATTTATGCCTCAGGCCTGTTAATCTAGATATTTTTATGTAATGATATATATTTCTACTATTATTTTTTGTGGACATGTTGGAAAAAGAGAATTTAAAATTTAAGTTTCCGAATATAAAAAGCCCGGTGGCTGGTACTTCCAACAACCCTAACCAACTTTTAAACAAAATATTTACTACTTTTAAATTCTCTAAAATATCATTTCCAATATCTTCGGTATCGCAAATTCCAAACCAACTCATTATAATATGTGATTTTCTGTAAGTGATGTTACAAATATTATTTAGTCAAGACTTAATATTATATTGTGTCAGCTGAAATATATCATTTACAATATATTCGGTATAGTTTCCACTGTCATCTTTAAATATGTTGTTAACATGAGTCTCTTCTGCACAATCACAATTACAGCTAATTTACAAATTAACTATAAGTTAATGATAGCCCTCAAGAACCTCCTGCTGCGAAATAGGATCAGCACAGCACAGCACCCTTCTGCATCATAATTATTAATATTCTAAACAGTATCCCATGGACACAAATGAGAACAATCTATTTAATTCTAATCCCTACCTTCCTGTAAAATACACGACCAGATGTTACGCCATATTTTATGAGCGGAATCGGAGATGCTTCTCTTTGGGGGAACTGCATCTTGTGATGAAAAGACTGTATGATCTTGAGATGGCGAGTTCCCATCTCGTGAATGGGAAGGCGATGCACCAGAATTATCTGTCATCCTTTTTCAGAAATAACATTCACTTTCACTTTCACTCGGTTTGGTTCGGTTCGGTTTGTGGAAGAAAGCATATATATTTATAGAAGGAATATTGTTACAGCTTCTTCCATGCTCATTTGGAACAGTGTTAACATTTTATTCCTGGCATGTTGGCATGATATCTGTTCTCCAGCACGTTTTATAAAAGTACATGGAAGTTTTCTTCTCTAATGTTTATGTTTCTATTTCATTTAATTAATGTACAGCAAGATTTTGTACAATGCTAATAGGCTATTTTACAATTGAAAATTTATAATCATTGTATTTGGAAACCATGATTTAATGTATAAAATAATACATTAATCATGGTTTCGGAGTAGGGAGTGAAGGAGGGATGAGAATCGCCGGCTTTCTGGTGACATTGAATTTCAGAGATGCCATGAAAACAAACTAATCGATTGTCAGCAAAAGCCCACGAATTGGAAATCGGGAGAAAAGGTTGCACCGTGTTACACACTTCACGCTAGAGAAAGAGAAGTTCCGGGATTTCAAGGTGAGTAATGTTCTGAGGATTTATAAGCATCTTGGGTTCTACTGATCTCACCAGGTGGACCAATAGGGTCAGCAATGAAAGAATCAAATCTGCCTCTAGACCCATGAAAGTCTTATTGCCTAGCTGCCAACAACCACTTGAAGAAAATGGCCATGAGAAGTTTACAACAATGTGTGCATTATATCAGAATTTGTTGTTGACAAGAATTTAGGAAGTTACTTAGCCACTGAAATTTAATAGTTGACATTACAACTTGCACCGGCTGATTTTGGAAAACATTAAGCACCGTGCAGATGGAACGGAATTAGGTAAGTTGAAATCGTGAATTGTAGGTAGAATTATGAATTGCTCAAACAATCCGAACAAAGTTTTCCTACTATACTCTAAACTTAAATTTGAAGTTGAATGTCATGGGCGGTTGTTCAAAATCCAAGGGCAGACGGAGTGACCATTTTCCATATTACTTTTCTATTGTGAGCATTTTTCCATATTACTTTTCCCATGTTCCTAATGTATATCCTACACCTCCAAGTGGGGATGCGAGTGACAATAGGATGATTGGAAATTAGGTATGGGTACATAGGGTACTTGACATGGTAAGGGGTATATATTTGGGCCTTATCACATGAAGGATGCTTATAGTTATCAAAAGATACAAAACATGAACTCACAATGATAACCTTGGCCAGAAAATATGGGCTCCACTAAAATGTTTTTAGAACTAGAGCTTAGGCATGTAAGGACCATAGTGACATGTTCAACCACCACAAAATACATTTTTATGGTTCCCTTGGTCTATATATGGGGGTATATAGAATTAATAGATTTGAATATTAAGTATTAGTCTCCCAATATTGGGTATGGTTAAGGGAAGAAACCAAATCCATATTCCCTAAATGAATATTATATCCAATTGGGGTAGAAAATGACACCTTCAAATACTCCAAACGACACTGTGAGGGAATGATTTGACTCTATCTATGTATATATCTTCCACTAGGATTTTTTAGCACTATGCATGGGTCACTGGGCCTTGGACATAGTTAGTGTAGGATACCTAAACTTTAATCCCTAAAGGAATCTTCTTGCAACCTAGGGCCTCTAAGTATACTTTGAACAACCACATATGGCCTCTTAAGGTTATTCTTGTTCATTAATCAGGGATATCAATTCCATTAGGTTCTTTTGACTAGTATGAGTGTTTTTGAGGACCCAATAAATGATATAAGGAATAAGGGCATGCATTGTTACATAAAGAAGTATTTGAGGCTTCAAGAGCCATGCATAATTCCTTGATGCACCAGCAATTAATATTTTTTAGGGATATCCTTGTCTTTTGACAAAAGATGTTAGTGTTGGAAACATTGTTTTCATTTATGCAAAGGCAAGGGAAGACTATAGATGTCCAAAATAAATATTACAAGATGGAGATTGTTGGGAATATTGGTTTTGGATTTTTTATTCTTAGTTTAGATATCTTATCTTTGAAGGAATTTTTACTTTGAATACCTATCCTAAATGGAAAGATAGTTTCTATTGTTGGAGATAGTATTCTTATACTTTCGAATGGTATATGGAAATTCATCTAACTCCATAGGAATGAGGAGATATGATAGGATTTGTAAAGTTATCCCAACTAGAATTTGAGGTTAGACTTGCTAGGATATTGTACAATGTTAGGTCATCCCAGAAAGTGATTTAATATTCTTATAAACAGAAGGAGTTTCTCCACATTTATTCATTCATTAATTATGTCATAAAGCTCTTAAAACGGTGTGTAATTCCAAGGAAAAGATGATCAAGTGTCGCTTGCCGATTTTATAAGGTTTATTTAGAATTATTTATTGGGTTTTCTTGAGGATGTTCTATGTTATTGAATGTGTTCATGAAAGAATATTGAATATGCTTTTCAAGGCCTTTTAACTTTCTCTAATGAATATGAGGCACGGTTTTCTAAGTGGAAGGGATGTTTTCTTGTATTTATTTCTTTGGATAAGGCTAAGATAGAAGGTGATTGTGCTATATTTTGGAGTTGAATTGATGGTGATCATATCACATAATTACGATAATTATGGTGTAGATCGAAGGAAAATTATGAAACATATCATAGGTATATTGTGAAGCAAATTAGAGGAAAATTATGAAGGTTATCTGAGGTCGGTTGTGAAACAAATCAAAGGCACTTTGTGAAGTGGATCAAATGTAGATTATGAACCAGATCAAAGTCATATTATGGGGATGATATGAAGGTTCATTTTGTAGTATATTGGACATTATTATATAGACAAAATTATTCTACCTATTGCAATAAGTGCCTACATCTTACTGATTTGGTGCTAATTTCAGGATAATAGTTGTTGGAAAGAGGGATCAAGCTCAACTAGATTACATATCTATGAAAAACAATAACTATAGAACAGAACAAGAGAAAAGAGAACATCAAATATGCATGGTTCACCCAATTGGGATACATCCATGGGAATGTAGTATTCTATTATCTCTAGAATATCTCCTCAATATTACAAGAAAGCAATGCCAGAAAAACCCAATACAATACGGAAAGATCAATTTCTTGTTATGTGACTCCCTTGACCCTATTATATACCAAGAGATGAGGAGGAATTACTCTCACATTTTACATGTGGGATAATATAATTATCCTAAATAACATCTGTTTATATAATGATAAATATCAAGAGTATACTTTACCATAATGAATATGGGATATAATGTATTATTATTTTACATAAGATTGTGGACATCTTCCGGCATAATACAAAGACATTGTTACTTTCCAAGAAATAACAAATATTCCAACACTCCACATCAATAATGGCTGGGAGAAAATCCCACTAACATAGGAAGGAATGAGTCATTACTGCTCCCCCTTGATGACAACTTCTCTCATCCCAAGCAAAGAATGAAGATGCATATAATTCGTTGTTGTTAAGGATTTCGTGAAGATATTAGCTGCGTGCTGCTTGGTAGGACAATACTAAAGAGAAATAATACCATCTGCGACAAGACCTTGAATTTAATGAGGATAAATATCAAGATGCTTTGTCTTGGCATGATATAGGAGATTATAAGCAGGTTCAATTGCACCCTGATTATCACATTTAAAGACAATGGATGATTTTAGAACCAGACCAAGATCAGTGAGAACATGTCATAACCAAAGTGCTTCTTTAGTTGCTTGTTTGGCGGCTCTATACTCTACTTCACATGATGATAAAGAAATATTCTTCACCTTTGTGTTGGACCAAGAAATCAGGGGTAAACTAGGTTGAAATATATAACCAAAAGTTGACCGTCGATCAAAACTGTCACCTTCCTAGTTAGAATATGTATAACCAGACATTAAAACTGTAGCACTGCTCGAATAAAAAACACCATAATACAATGTTCCCTGTAAATATATCATAATTATCTTGGCTTCCTGCCATTGACATACATGAGGCTGCTACATGAACCGTGAAACCATACTGACAAAAAAAGAGAGATCTGGTCTAATGTGGGTTAAATCTATCAAAATTTTGACAATATGGCAATAAAGAGTAACATCAACAAGAGGAGTAGTACACTCAACAGTTAAATTTACACCAAACTAAAAAGGAATAGGAGTAGGTTTGCAATCACTCATGTGGAAATGAGCCAATAAATTCATAGCATACTTTGGCTGAGAGAGAAGAATACCATATTCGATATGCCAAATTTGAAGACCCAAGAAATAGTGCAATATACTACGATCAGTCATTTCAAACTTCTTTTGAAGTTCACTTTTCATATTTTGAATTAAAGGAAGTTGTCTTCCAGTGATAATAAGATCATCCACATATAAAACAATAATAATGATATTATCATCAGCATGCTTAACATACAGGTTAGGATCATATATATAATGATTAAAACCATGATTCAAAAGATAAGTATCAATTTTATTATACCAATCGTTAGGTGCTTGGTTTAGACCATATGAAGACTTGTGTAATTTACATACTAAACTTGTTGATTCAGCATAAATAAAACCACAAGGTTTTTGCATATAAATGTTTTCACTAAAATCACCATTTAAAAAAGAACTTTTAACATGTATTTGGTTTATTTCCCATTTATAAGATGAAGGAATCGATAAAATGGTTCTTATTGTATTCATTTTAGCATCAGGAGAAAAAGTTTCATTATAATTAATACCTTCAAGTTGATTAAAACATTTTGCAACTAATCTAGCTTTATATTTTTTTAATTTGTCTGTCTGCATTAAATTTAGTTTTATAAACTCATTTACAACCAACTATTTTTTTTCCCAAAGGAAGGGTAACAAGAGACTAAGTCTTGTTCTTCATAAGAGAATCATACTCAACAGTTCTAGCTTGTTCCCAATGAGGTTTTCCCTTAGCTGGAGCATATGTAGTAGTATCATATGTGGCTGAAACATTGGTCATGAAAGCAAAGTTATATCTAGTTCTACGAGTATTAGAAGGGATTCCGATATTACTTCCTACAGATTCAATAGTTTTCCGAGCCCAAACAGGAACGTTAGAAGGGACAAAATTCACTTCAGGATATTTGAGACATTCAGATGGAATACTTAAAGAGGAGGAGGATCGTGAACTAAGATCAGTCACAGAACTTGAAGGAGTAACTGAGATAGGAGTAACATGAGGTTCTACAAACTCAGGTGGTGTATAGATTTGAATAAATTGAACATCTCTTATAATTATGACACTTCGTTTAGAAGGATAAAAAATGTATAAGCCTTAGATTCCTCAGAATAACCAAGGAATATACACTTGTAATATTTTGGTGGTAACGTTCTCCACTTTTCATCAGGAATATGAGTCGAACAATCACAACCAAACAATTTAAAGTTACTAATATCAGGTTTTCTACCATTCCATTTTTCCTCATGGGTGACATGCTTAAAAACATTTGTAGGAACTCTATTTAAAATAAAGTTAGCACAACATATGGCTTCAACCAAAAATTTCTTATGTAATCCTTTAGAATAAAGCATACATATAGCCATTTCAACTAAAGTTGTGTTTTTCCTTTCAACAAGTCCATTTTGTTGAGGTGTGTAAGAAACAATATTTTGATGTCGAATGCCATGTTTAGATAAAAAATATTCAAATTATTTCTTAACAAATTCACCCCCATTATCAATCCTTAAAGTCTTAGTCTTTTTACTAGATTCATTTTAAACCAAGGATTTAAAAATTTGAAATTTTAGAAAGATTTCACTTCTGTGTTTCAAAAAATAAACCCATGATTTTCTACTAAATTCATCAATAAAGGTAAGAAAATAGACTACATTTGATATAGAAGGAACTTCAAGAGGACCACAAATGTCAGTATGAACTAATTGCAAAGGTTCTTTACCATGCCGCACTTTACCTTTATCAAACATTTCTCTATGATGTTTACCAAGAACACAGCCTTCACAAACACCGTTAGTAGACGAAATATGAGGTAAGCCATGCACCCTTTTAGTTAAAATTTGCATTTTAGCATAATTCAAATGAACTAATATTTCATGCAATAATTTACTTAGTTCATCATCATGAGCATGATAGGAATAAAAAGGTTTTATTTTAGTTGAATTAAAACCAATAAATCTATACAAACCAACACTATGATCAACAAGGCCAGAAGAAACTACTTTAAAATTATGGTTGATATCTTTAATAACATGTTTATCAGGCCAAGCTTAAAATTTATATCCTTTCAGAAACATGCATGATAAAAATAGAAATCATGTTGATGGGCATATTTTCAACATGAAAAAAAATCTTCCAATTGACCATTAACAACATTAATATTACCGAAACGAATTACATAAATTTGTTTACCATCCCCTATAGATATTTTTTGAGATATGTGTTTATTATTATCATAAGATGTAAATAAATAAGCATTACAAGTCATATGTTTAGAAGCATCAAAATCCATTATCCACTCCACTTTATAAAAATAATTACTGTAAGAAACAACATATGCACATAAAGCTACGCGGTATTCATCGGAACCTTTCTTTTTAGATTTAGACATTAAACATTTCAATTTAAAGCAATTATTTTTAGGATGATTAGTTTTAGCACAATGCTTACAAGGATCGTACAATTTCTTCTTCTTACTATTTTCATAATGTGCATTAGAAGTATTACCAGAATTATTAGTGCATTTTGAAGTGTGTGAACAAGAATATTTCTCATTATTAAAACTTTTCTTAGTATTATGAGCAATTAAATATTTATTATGTGAGAGTTGTCCTGAAACAATTAACCTTTCTTTATCATTAATCAACCCTTTACAACAAGCATCAAAAGTAGGTTTCATAGTACTTTCAGAAAATTCAAGAGCTCTATGCCTAGTTCGTATGAACATGTCAAAACAAGATGACAATTTCTGTTCTACAAGAATTATAAGAGAAGTGTCTATTTTCTTGTAATCTTTATCACGTTTATTTAATTTTTCATTTAAGGTTTTCACTTCAGCAAGATAAAATTCTACTCTATTAATGTTCGTAGGATCTAGCTCAAAAATCTTCTTTTCAAGGTAATAAGCAGAAACATCATCAGATTTATCAAAAAGAGAAGAAAGAGTTTTCCATACCTCAATCGAGTTGTCTTCTACAGTTGGAATATTTTATATTCATGGGAAGGTAATAATGCCTTTGTATTATGTTGGAAGATATTCAAAATTTTATGTAAAAGAGTAATACATTATATCCCATATTCATTATGGTAAAGTATATTCTTGATATCTATTTTTATATAAATAGATGTTATTTAGGAGGATTATATTAGCCCACATGTAATATGTGAGAGTAATTCCTCCTCATCTCTTGGTATATAATAGGGTCAAGGGAGTCACATAACAACAACTTGATCTTTCTGTATTATATTGGGTTTTTATTGCATTTCTCTTTTGTAATCTTGAGGAGATATTTTGGAGATAATAGAAGACTACCTTCCCATGGACATAGCCCAATTAGGTGAACCACATATATTTGGTGCTCTCTTTTCTCTTGTTCTCTTTTGTACTTATTGTTGATATATTATTGTTTTTCATAGATAGGTAAGATAAATTATCTTGATCCTTGTTTCCAACATGGTATC
Source organism: Pseudotsuga menziesii (assembly GCA_001517045.1). Classification (NCBI taxonomy): domain Eukaryota; kingdom Viridiplantae; phylum Streptophyta; class Pinopsida; order Pinales; family Pinaceae; genus Pseudotsuga; species Pseudotsuga menziesii. The sequence continues at coordinate 446,151 of LPNX010958478.1, forward strand.
AAAGCGTAAGTATGAGGTTCAATTCCCCCAAGATACACAGGAGGGGGGTGTTTGAGTATCGGTAAAACTGCATGGTATAACCGTTGCACCTTTGAGAATTCCTCATGATAGGGCCTTGTGTTGGGTTCCAAATGTTCATCAACATTTGTAGGTTTTGGTGTAACGAAAAACCTTACATGGTATTTTTTTTGGCTAATGGGAAGAACCCCATGAATAGCAGGGTTTGCATTGGCTAAGCTACCACGAACCAGGGGCATTTAAGCCATCAAAATCACCCAAGGATAGCATTAGGATTGGACCATACCAACACTTAACATGTTTGGATTTTTTGGTTACGTGATATGTAGAATAGTTATTGGTGGGGTATGGCTAAGACGCCCCCTATGCGCAAAATTTGTTGGTTCAAATCCCACAAATACCAAAAAATACAACCATGTTATGGCTTGGTGTTGTCTAGGCTGGGTACAATCCCCTTGTTATTTTGACGGCTTAGATGCCCCTAGTTTGTGGTAACTTAGCCAATGGAAAACCTGCTAGTTAAGGGGTTCTTCCCATTAGCCAAAAAAAAATACCATGTAATTTTTCCCATTACACCAAAATATGCATATGTTGATGAACATTTGAAACCCAGCACAAGGGCCTATCATCAAGAATTCCTAGAGGTGTGGTAGTTAGACCATTACAGTTGTATAGATACTACAACACCCGCCCTCTGGTGTAGCTTGGGGAAATTGAACCTGATACCTATGCTCTGATACCATGTAAGGTTTTTCATTACACCAAAACCTACAGATTTTGATGAACATTTGAAACCCAACACAAGGCCCTATCATCAATAATTCCCAATGGTGCAGCGGTTATACCATGCAGTTGTATCAATATGCCAATAATGGTGTCTCTAGTAGGTTGGTTGCTACATATTGTTGAGTTGTTTCTCATTTCAAGGGATTGTGGTATCTAGTAGGTTGGTTTCTATAAAACTTGTAATACTATGTTGTCTCCTACATGAATTTATAAAGACAATATTTTGTGACTTTCTTCCTAAATGGTTTTCATGTTTAATTCGATGTATTGTGATTTGTTTTCATGTGTATTTATTGTTTCAAATTAAATGGATGATTGATGAATGTTTAAAAAAGGGAAAATATATATTTTATTGATTCAACCACCCTCTTAGTATTACCATAAGTTTAACCAAAGGTATGAGAAATTAACCATTTAAAGGAATATCTTGGGAGAGATGAGACAATTAAATCCAAGATTGATGAAGAATATAATAATGATAAAGGATTCTTCTCAGATAAATATCCTTCGTTCAATTGATCAAACTATGCAGGATGGAGCATACAAATCAAGACATATTTGAAGTCCCTTGGGTCAGATATCTAGGATTAAATTATGACAAGTTATATAGACCCGTCTACTCCTTTAGAATGCAGCTACAAATGAGTGAACAATATAAGAAAGACAAAAGAAATGGATTCAATTTTTAAGGCCATACTAGATTTTGTGACTAACAAGATAAATAAGTTTACATCAACCAAAGAGATTTGAGAAATCTAAAAAAAATATATGAATAGAGATTTGGATATTTTTCAAGTTGTAAATTAGAGATAGAATAAGTACAATTTATAAGGAAGCTAAAAGGAGAACCTGGAAAATGAAAAGGTAAGCTACTCTTCAAGTGCCTTAATTATTATAGAATAGGAAATTTTGATGCTATGTGTCCATATCCACCGAAATATGAAAATAATATATCTCCATAATCATGGACATAAAGTATAATAATGAAGAAAATGAACATAATCAAAAGAATATATTGAAGGAAAAGTTGTTATTTCCTTACAAGAAATAGAGATGATCAAGAAAAATAATGTAAAGTAGAAAGAGAAATGGCAGAAACATGAAAATAAGGATTATGCTATTAAAGAAACAGAGAAGATAATTATCATCTTGAAAAGTTATCTCAATGAAAAGGAATAAATATGTGAGAACTTAGAGTCTAAAGTTGTCTCATTAACAAAGAAATTAAAGAATTTAAATGCACAATTACATAGAAGTTTGAAGAGAAATGAAACTTTGAACAAAACCTTTAATTGACAAAGGTCACGACTCATCAAGACATGAAATGGATATGATGAGAATCAGAAGAACCTTGATGAATTTGAAAGCAAGGTGTTAGCACTCATAATTTCACCCTAGGTTGTGGAGGGTAAATCCCAAGGTAATAGCAGAACCAGTTTAAGAAAGGGAGTTGGATTCTTCCTTTCTAGAGAGGGATCTCTCATAGATTTTTAATAGAGCCAGATATATAGACAAAACAAAATTCATATTAAGTTTTTTGTTGAAACAAGGAAAGCATATATTGGGTTATGGAATCACAAAATATCCTTATAAAATACATAACTGTTTGTAGGTGAAATTATACAAAGGCAAGGTAGCACTCGGTTATAGTCAAATAGAAATATTTTTGGTGATAAAGAGAGAACAAGAACAGTCCATCAACACATAAAACCTAAAAGATGAATTGTGCATCAATTTTGGAAAGAAATATTAATGGATACCTGAAACAATAGCTAGAGCATAACAATATGAATTGTGAACTATTATACACTTATTTAAGATATAAACAACACATAATGGTAATTTTAACAGGAAAATACATGTACATAGGAAAGGAAATAACATACTGTAACTACAAAACGCACAAGAATATTTGTAGTAACAAGCCAATAGTTGTCTCTGCAATTTTCTTAGTGATAGATCACAAAACACATAACACAAAATTCTCATGGGTTCCAATCCTGTATTCCTCTATTGAGCGTGTATTTATAGCTTCATAGGATCTCGAGACCAACCTCGAAATAGAGCCAAAAAAAGATGCAGTATGGAAATGAAAAGCTTAACAAAATGATGATCATGGCATATTTTCCATGATCATGAAACCAAATAGAAAAGCAAGTTGGAACGTGCATGGGGGATTAGTTTGAGAGTTTTGACATCAAGGACTCAGGATATCTTGCTGAAAACGACTCAATAGAGGATTTATCCCGACCTGTAATAGTTTTATCCTTCCCTACATCTTTACCTATGAAATTGCTTTTGGACCATAGATATTCACAGGCTTAGATCCTGACCATTTGTTGGTAGGAATTTTTGGATAGGATAGTTCTGGAGCATCACGGATGTTGTGGAAGCTCAAAGACACCACGCAAGTAGATGACGTGCAAGGAAGAAATATAATATTTTATGTAATTTTGTGTTACCTTTTGTACTTTTGGACCATATTTTGTGGGTATTAGTCATTATTTTGTAGAATCGGTTAAGAGCAGGGATGATTTTAAGGGCGAATTTTAGCCCAGTGGGCTATTTTTCCATGTTTTTCTCCCAAAAACGATTCACCATTTTGCATTTTTTGAAGCCCCATTTCACCCAATTTTGATGGGGTAAAATGTTTTCATCATAAAAATTACCAAATTATTATATAAATGATATAAAATCCTTGGAAATTAAAATATTTTTTGAAAAATATCGCCAATTGTTTTATAATTGTCATTTTAAGAATTGGTAATATTCACCAACATTTATACACTTTTAAATGAGTATGGTTCCTTAAAATCATCCCTGGTTAAGAGTTAGTTAAGAAGTTTTCCAAGTACACCTTGAAAGTAAAGGCGCAAGCCTATAAGTAGATGTTGAATTACAAATGTTAAGAGAGATATTTGCCAAGACATGTTGAGATCGCTCTTGTGTGGTGAATATCATAGAGCATCTGAACTGAGATCTAGTGATCTGTGAACTGTTTTAAAGAATCTGTGATTTTATGTGAAAGTAATATGACAAGACGAAAGTTAATATGAATCATGGTGTTCTTTTATATTTTATTGTTTTATTGTTTTCTACGACTCAATGATGAATGTGATGTGAATATGCGAGATGGATATATGATGCAATGTTTCCCTATTTTAAATAATGTCATCCTGTTGGATTTGTTTGCGCATCAATCTGTTTTATGTAGTTATGAATGAATGACACGATCTGTTCTGTTAATGCTTAAGTAAATGGTCATATATGTTAATGTCGTATAAATTGATAATTGGATGCACATGGTCCCTTCTCATTCTACAGATTCTTGGTTCCGTCAAATCTCCCTCAAACATCTCAGGTGAGGCTTCATCTGCTCTGAGGGTGTGGCCAAATGGGGTAAAACCTGTCTGGGATGGTGCTGAGGGAGATCGCAATGGTTTGGGTGTCGACAGAGTAGGAACCTTGGTTGACCATTTTTGTTGGTTGGGTTTGTGCCAACAAATGTTTCAGTTTCCACGACCTTGTTACGACTGAGGAAAGGACATGTGGCATCCAATGAGACCATAAATTCAATATTGGTTCGACCAAAACCTGCGACAATTTATAGAGAAGGAAAAATAGAACCCTGCACTAATGACGAATTAGTGGCTGTAAGGCTACATACATGATGATCCACACGAGTACTTTTTCTCCAAATTATTGATCATATTGTACGAGTGGTTGGCACAGTTTACCTATCACAAGAATAATCTCAAAAGAGGCGAGCCAACATCCTAGACTCGAGAATTGATCCAGGAGTTGTAGGAAACTAATAACAAAGCATCATAGGCTATTGAAATATGTTGGATAGCATCTTGCGAGGCTATATCACTAAGTTTGTAGTTGATACTACTAAGTCCTACAACAAAGCAGAAAGGGAATTCTTCAATGGACTAAGAGGTAGGTTCTTATTGTGTTTACAATTGTGAATTAAGATGCTCATTTGTGAAAAATGAATACTCAATATGTTGCTCAAGTAGTAGAAGTCTGGTGTATGGGGGAAGTGGATACCACGAAGAAAGGGGAGATATGAATGGAATTATACGGGGTATATCGATGCAAGTTTTGACAATAGTGTGAGGGAAGTCGAGGAAGAAAGTAGTCTTATGAGAGGAGTGTCAAGGTTTCGATAAGAGAAGAGGCAGAGGGCAGGGGGAGGTTATGTTGCGATCAAAATGCAAGACCACGAAGGAATACCACATGGTACGAAGAGATTCCAGAGTGATGATAAGGAAAACTAGACCTAGACTACACGTAGGGTAGAAAAAAGATCAACACCCAGTAGCAATGTACCCACACCTCCGTGCACTACGTCACAATAAGAAAGAAACGCAATTTCAGCACTGACTTGTTCGATGTTCCAACAACACTCTAATAGTAGTAGTGGATCAACATCTCTAGGAAGAAGGCCAAGAATGGAGGGGGACGAGGGGAAGTCACCTTTGTTCCATGGGAATGACACTGAGGATCTAGAACAATACTATGTTTTTGTTTTAGGTAGTATTGACTATCAAACAAACTACGAATGATGATCTTAAGAAGGGCCAATTGGTGACAACCCTTTGGGGTTGTCCATTGGATTGGTGCATGAAATTTGTACAAGTTCCTATGGGGACTCCAACAAAGACATTGGAAGAAGTTAGGAGATGACTTATTGAAGAATTAATAAAAGCAAAGTCTGAAGTGCAATATATTATAAAATTGAAAGAAATTAAGAAGTATCCCTATGAGATTGTTTGGGTATTTGATCAAAGATTCAAGCCACTAATGGCACGAGTAAGTTTTGAGATGAGTGACATTCAACATAAGGAATGGTTTATCGTAACATTGCTAACTCATATCAAATTACCACTTATGCAACAAAATATTGTGACATAGAGTGAGGCTCTGGAGATTGCCATGAAATTAGAAGCTTCACACGTTAGAGAAAATGTAGTTGGTATGAACAAAATTCAGATGTAGTTGGCGAAATTAACACTCTAGTTACAAGACATTAAGAAAGGGAAAGAACAACGTGAGGATCTCTGGTGCACTCGATGTTGCACAGATGGAAATACCAACGATACTTTCCCAAATTTCTAAAACTACCTATTGTCAAGGGCATCGAAACCTTCGAGTTGTGGCAATGGACAATGGTGCCGCATTTGTCAAGTATATGGGAATGAACAAGAAGAGTGCGGGTACATGTAGAATATGGTGACAAAGTCTATGAACCTATACTACACATTTTGTCAATCTGTTGGGAATGAAGATAAATATTCTTGCGCATATGACCTACTCTAAAAGAGAAAATATGACTCATATTATGAGAAGGGAGAGGATTATTGGGTAGTACAATAGTCGCAGCTGTAGGTGGTGCAACCACCACCTCAACCACAGTATGTACCACCACCAAAGATGTAGTTTATACCGCAGCAATAGTTCCTACAATAGCCACGGTTGAAAAAGATGCAAATGGCTCCATAGCAACCACAGTATGTTCATTCAATGTAGTATGTCCAACAACAACATAATCCCCTACAGTAGCAAGTTGCTCATCCATAGTATCTGCAATAAAAAGGATTCCATGGAGGATTCCAAGGATGAGGAGAAGGATTTGATCGAGGAGGGGGATGAGGTATTGGACCTGTCCAATCTTATAATTGCGGTGTACTAGGGAATTATCAGAGATATTTTCCGCAACTACAATGTACATGCACGTATTGTACCACGATTGATAAAACTATTGATAGGTTTCCATAATTGAATGGGAAGTGGTAGGCCGAAAATGTTTCATAGTTACAAAATCAAAATCAATTACATAACCAGAATAAGTTGTAGAACCAGACTCAAGTGTGGAATTAGACTTAGTTGTTGAATCAGGCTCAGAATCAAATTTCGTTTCAGAACTATAATACAAATCAAAATGTGGGTCAACCTATGAACCCACCATTGAACCAGATTCAAGGACTGATGTTTGTGATGATTTCAACAGAACCTAGGACATAAGATGCTGATGTCATGGTCATCACTCACGGCGGTGTAATGACAAGAGAATATGGGCCCCATCCATAGTTTTGGCTGGCTAGAAAGAAGAAGGTCGAGTTTGACATCGATGTTGAGAAGAACACATTCTTTGAAGCACAGGATATTGAACGGAGGGAATCATGGTAAGTCACATGTTTATGAAATTCCCACTACTTTTGATTCCACTTTTGAAGCGGGACCATCGCAACAACATGATACCTTGGAAAGTTCCTTTGAGAAATTTTTGTCACTGGGAAGATATCCTGGTGCTCTTGGAGAGATGGAGAGTTTGTTGTATTGACCAGTTAAAGAGAGGAAGGATTCTGCAGTGAATTTTATGCATAAGAAAAATACGGGGAAAGAGATGCACATGAACATTCAGATTTGGGTCTATGAGTTTGATTCATTCATCCTAGATCTAGGCTAAGATGTTAATATTATGACATGACAAACATGGAAAAATATGGGGAGACCGATGATGATTTGGTCCCCTGTGCAGCTACAACTGGCTAGCCAGGATAGAGTAATGCTGATTGGGAGAGTTCCACACCTTCATATGGAAGTGGAGGGCATGAAGACCTATGTTGACTTTGACATGTTTGAAGTTGTTGATAGTGGAGGATCCTATCTCATGTTGTTGGGGATTGGAAGGGCCAACGAAAGTATGACAGTAATAAATTTTAAGAAATGTATAATGACCACTGAGAATTAAGACATCAAAGTTATCATCCAATGGATCTAAATTAAGGGAAAATATATATTGAGCCAGTGAAGGATGAAGTTTCCAGTGGATGGGATCATGGATATAATATCTCAGAAGACTGCATCCATCCAACTGGTGATGGAGAAATTTGTTGGCACAACGCTAGCTCTGCATCTTCTGAAATTGATGATGCTTTATATAAATCACATAACTACTTGCATGAAGTGTCACTACAAAATTGCAGCTTTATTATGCAGTTAGTATGTCATGTCACAACTGAGATTATTGAGTTACCAGTCTATGAGGGATTGACAAAGCTGTTCGAGTTTCTTGTTGCATTTGAAGACACCATTTCAGAGACAAAATGGTTGCTGGAATTGTAGGAAGTGTTGAAGGCGACTCGAACACATGGTGGGTGACCCAAAAGAATTCAATCACTGGATGGCCACAGTGTCGAAGACTTATGATAGTTTTCTTTGGAGATGCTAAAGTATACCACGCTAGAATATATGATGGACGAAACAGTCCTAGTGATCATCTGATCAAGTGCAATACCTTGTGAGCATCATGACCAAAGGATGAGTGGGTCCATGCCTTTTTCCACACATTACATAAAATTCCATGATATTGGTATGTATCAGCTGAGTTGTGCAGAGTGATCACTACCTGGGAGGAGTTGATGACTTTCTTTACTCACACCTTTAGTTTTGCAGAAGCCAATCTAGATGTTCATAATGCACTGCAACTTATTCACAGTGTTGTTCTGAAGGTAGGGTCAGTCACATATCCAATGTATATGCATGCACATGGTCACATCCAGTCGATGATGAAATGTTATAATTTGTCAGTAAAACCAGATGATGATGATCTATGGAATATCAATATTCCAGAAACTGAAGGAAGTCAGGATGTTGCACCACCGGATGTATCAACGGATCCAATGAATCAATCATTGAATATTAATAAATTCAACATTGTGATAGAGGAGAACCTAAAATTTGCCAATGTCGGGGACTACTGGGATGAATATACCATGGAAAATATCGCGGATCTATTGCATGAATTTCAAGACCTATTTTCGATGAAGTTTTCTGAGATGAAGGGGATACTTGGTGATTTAGGGGAAATGAAGATTCCATTGAATCCATACATGAAACCTTTAAGGAAGAGGCCATATCACCTAAATCCATGATACAAAGAGAGGGTCAAAGATGATATGGATAGGATTTTAGATGTCGGATTAATTGAGTTGGTTGAATAATCCGAATGGATCACTCCCATGGTGGTCCAATATAAGAAAATAGGTGAGCTTCGGATCTGCGTCGACCTAAGAAAATTGAATGATACGTGCATGCATGATCCATTGTCGACACCATTTACAGATGAAGTTCTAGAAGGAGTAGATGATCAGGAGATGTATTCATTCACAGATGGGTATTTTTGGCTATCACCAAATTAGGATTTCAAAATATGATCATCCCAAAACAACATTTGTTACTGAATAGGGCTATTTTTAGTACACATTGATGGCTTTTGGGTTGAAGAATGGAACCGTGATATTTTCTTGGGTTGTTGTCAATACATTCAAAGATTTTATTCATAACTTTTTGCAAGTTTATATGGACGATTAGAAAGTTTATGGATTGATTAGAGACCATTTGGAAAACTTGTGACTAATGCTGGAAAGATGTCGATGACAATAGATCATGCTAGACTCGAAGAAGTTAATTTTTGGTGCACCTTTTGGGATGTTGTTGGGTCACATCATTTGCAAGAAAGGACCGTTGGTTGACCCTGCAAATATTACACTGATTTTGAGCTTACCACCACCTAAAAATGTGAATATGGTTAGAGAAACATTAGCGCACACAAGTTATTATCGCAAGTTCATACAACGGTATGCTGCGATCGCAACACCAATGTAAAAGTTGTTGAGGAAGGAAGCTACATTTTTATGGATTCAAGAGTGTCAAGGAAGTTTTGAAATGCTGAAGTCCAAGATGGATTCCATGCCAATCCTGGTTTTCCTTGATTGGAACAAGGAGATCCATGTTCACGTGGATGCATCATCTTTTGCAGTGGTAGTGGTGCTTGCATAACTAGGAGAAGGAGATCTTGATCACCCGATTGCTTTCTCTAGTCAAAAGTTGTTGTATACAGAGAAAAACTATACAACCATAGAAAGGGAAGGTATGGAAATGGTATATGTGCTACAAAATTTTAGGAGTTACCTATTGGGTGATCATTTCAAGATGTTTACATACCATTCTACTTTAAAGTACCTAGTCAATAAGCCTGTGTTGGGGGGAAGATATTCTGCTGGCTACTTCTCTTTCAAGAGTTTGATTTGAGATAAGTGTGACACTAGGTTGCTTGAATGCTTTCCATGATCATTTATCTCAAATTGAGACATGAGAAGAGCTCACAAACATTTGAGACAGGTTTCCATATGCGTAGTTGTTAAGATTTGACATGGCCGATGATTACTATGATCAAACAATTCAGTTTTTGGAAAATGGCACCACATCAGACCTTACTACAAGTCATATGAAGCAGTTGGTGGTTCATGCCTTAGATTTCTAGTTGGTTGTTGGACAAATATATAAACTAGGACCATACAATATTTTACAACGATGTGTCCTTTCGCATGAGGAAATAAAGATCTCAGAAGAGGCCCATGCGATAGTTTTTAGTGTACATTATGGAGGACGGGCTACTTCAAGGAAGGTACTTAGCGCAGGGATTTGGTGTCCCACCCTCCATTATGATGCGATTAATTATTCCTAAACCTATGATGTATGTCAATGAACTAGAAAACCATCATGGAGGGATGAGATTCCGTTGGTACCGCAGGTGACTTTGCATCCATTTGATAAATGAGAGGTGGAATTTATGGGACCAATTAAACCACCTAGGAAGCAAAGTGGTGCACAGTACATAATTACAATGGCATACTATTTGACAAGATGGGCGAAGGCTACACCAGTTATGGATTCTATTGCTGCAACAGCAACAAGGTTATTGTTTGACAACATTGTGATGCAGTTTAGATGTCTAAGGATATTGATGAGTGACTAGGAGAGTCATATCATCAATCGTACAATCAACATACTGATATAATAGCTTCATATACAACACAAGAAGAGGACCCCATATCATCCACGGGAGAATGGGATAGTGGAGGAATTCAATAAAACATTGGAGCATGCACTTAAAAGGGTATGTAACACAAACCATGATGGCTGGAACTTGAATATTCCAGCACTCTTGTGGGCCTATCACACCACTTGCAAGAGAATGATAGGAGATACACCATTGAAGTTGGTGTATGGGAATGAGGTAGTCATGCCTATTGAATACATTGTTCCGATTCTGCACATTACAGCATTGACATGCATGGATGAGGGAGCAACATTAGAAGAATGATTGGACCAGTTAGTTCATCTTGAGGAAGAACACTTCATCACGAGCTTTCACCAGCGTGTCGAGAATGATCAACAAAAGGCACTACATGATTGCCATATCGAGAATAAGAAATTTCAACAAGGGGATTTGGTGTTGTTGTACTACAACAAGTTCATGAAGCATCCAGGTAAGTTGTATATGCATTGGTTAGGTCCATATATTATGAATTCCATTACTTCAAGAGGTGTAGTTCAACTGTAGTAGTTAGATGGAGAAATGCTACTAAAACTGGTGAATGGTAGCATGTTGAAGCCCTATAGGACGGTCCCAAAACTGTGTGATGCTAGAGGTATTATGCAGTGGAAACCAATGATAATAATAGGATTAGGTAGGATGATGGATGGATGGAGGGAGCACCAAGAGGAAGTGGATGTGCAAGACTAGGAGCCAGCAGCGTAATTAGGACCAGTTCTCGCAATGACCATAGGGTTGCGACCTAGTCAAATAAGCAATAAATGAGAATAGTTAAAAGAAGTTAAATAGAAGCACTTGGTGAAGTGACACACATTTATGTTCGATATGACCGTTGGATCGATAGGATCATCAGTCGATTCATGTTGTTAATGACATATTTGGTCATGATGCTCAACATGATTCAGTCATGATGGTTGGAGGATTTATTTGGAACTTATTGAAGGGACTAAATGTGGTCGAAAGTTATCATTGTGCAAGGTTGATCTTAGTTGTAGAGTTGTATAGTGAGTTTCCAAGTGAATGTCTAAGTATCGAGAGGGTGTGTGAGTGTTAAGTCTTGCGGGGAATTGGCACGACATGTAGAATGACCTAGTCACAATAGATATTTCAAGTGAACAAGATTCACTAATCAGACCGGTAACCATTGTGGAATAAATATCCTTTATACCGATAGGATCATCCTTAGTACCAAAGAATAATAGGATGGGTCAGAAGCATAGGTCTCCTGCACCATCAAAGAGACATACAAGAACATCTTTTAGGGCAGCGAAGGAGACTGCATAGATGGGGCCATCGAGCTCAGCAGTCATGGAGTCAATGACTCGAATAGGGATGTCTTTCAAGGACATCCCTGAGTATATATCCCCTAGTTAGCTTGGTGCACAGATGAAGAAGCCCACTAAAAATAAAAGGTACCAACTGAAGATGTCGGTAATACCACAAGGGATTGTATGCACTTCCAGCATTGTTCCGATGTGGATGAGAATGAAATACGAGGGCCACCACTTGATCACATTGGAGGATGCTTCACACACGCCATATATGCCAATGGTAGCTATCGATGGTGGCCCAATAGCATGTATTCTACACAATTGGGTGCTCAAGATGGACAGAGTCAGGTTGTTAGGTTCGATAAACATGTCGCACTTTGGGTGGCCAAACAAAGTAAACGCGTGAATAAAGTAGTTTTTCATACATAATGGGGCTAGCCAAGGATGGACAAGACCCTTTGTAATATTTCCAAGGAAAGGATAATGACAAGAAACTTGTGGCGACATTAAAGAATCACTATGCTTTAGAGCGTGACAGGTGAGCTTACCACATTGATAGTATTAGCAACTGAGCGGTGTGCATCAACACGAGGAGTTTGGACAACAAAGTGGTATGGAAGAACTGCCCCATATAGTGTAACTCAGGGGTGATTGCATGTGCCGAGGAGTGTTGGAAAGGCATATGTCTATCACTCTATATGCAAGTTAATACAACTAACACACAAAATGCTCAACATAGATTGTCAACCAAGGGAATTCTTTTTATTTCAAAGATAATTCACACTGTCTGTGCATAAACACTAAGTAGTTGATCAGTTGAATGAAATATGAATTGTCCTTCTTTACTTCTCAGTCAAACTCTTCTCAGTTAGATAAGCTAATCTAAGTTACCTCTCTAGATATTCAGAAATGCATTTACTTCCTACAATATTAATCCAGCAATTGATTAATAAAAAATAAGACTAGAGTTACTTTTGCAGAAAGCTAAATCCTAACATTATCGGACTATCTATAAATCCATCATCACTAGTTTAATTCAACTAATCTAATAATTTGAAAGAACAAAAACTTGAATTAAACAACTTTAAACCATAATATGACTAAAGTAGCACACCTGAATAAAACAAGTAATTAACAGGGACTGAATTTGAGCTTGATTGTAATAGCTATTGCCACACATGCATAATGGAAACTAACCTACACATTCGAATGTCACACCACACAATTACAACTTAAGGGGAATACAAATATTACTGTCCAAAGGACTTACAATGATAAATCATTTTTGTTGCAACTACTGTAAATCATGCAATTAGTGAAACTTCCACACCAAAACAAACAATCAAAACATCTAATTAACTTGGCAATATCGATGGGAGAAGGGCGCAACCTTCTAATAGAGATGCCAAAACTAACATAAGTTAAAATGTAGAGATCAAAAGAATCCTGCTCCTTATATTAAAATGACAAATTACAAAGTACAATTCTATGTCATAGCTTACACGATCCAATATCAACCAACCCTTGGCTCAGAATTTTTCCCAATATTTATATTTGATCAGTCATAACCTCCACCCTCTGATATTGGGCAGCCATGAAGATCTACGATCTTCAGGATTCCTTGTTACAATGAGTTGTACAAGTGTGAGTGTAATTAAATGAAAGTAGAGAATAAAGGGAATCTTATTTATTGATCCATTAGTGAATAAACATAAGCAATTTAAGGAATACCCTGTCTGTTGCAGCTAAGCCTTAAGCAATGATGCACTATCACAGCTAAGTCTTGTTGGGAACCCTATATGCAAGTTAATTAAATCCAACATATAGAGTGTTCAATATGAATTCTCAACCCAGGGAAGTCTCTTATTTCAAGGATAATATGCATTGTATATGCTTTAAACACTAAGTAGATGATGCTATAAGTAAATGATCCTACTTTCCTGTTCAACCACACTCATCCCAAAATCTGCTTAACCTAATTTACCTTCTCAAGAATGCAATCACAAGTATCTTATTACGATTCTTAATCTAGAATGAAAAGATTCAGGAAATAACATCTAGATTACTTTTGCAGAAAGTTAAAACCCTAATTACCACATCATCTAAAGATCCATCCCAACTATCTTGATTCAACTATTCTAGAAATTAAAAGTACAGGAATTAAATTCTGCAATTATAAATGCGAAGGAACAAACTGCAAAGATCTAAAGAAAACAGCAATTAGAAGAACTAGGGATGAACATGGCTATCACAACTATCATACAGTTGTATAAAATAAATTTAACCTATACAGTTGACTGACACACCACACCACTGCATTTTTACAAGAGATGCAATTACTGATTGTTCAAATGACACACATCAATTACTATGAGTTGTTACAGTCGTGGCAAGATGAGAGCAGAAGATATAGGGAAGTTGTTACTTGAGTCAGAAATAATGATCATGATTAATTGAGAAGATACTCCGTGGATTGCAGCTAATTTTGAGCAGCAACACACTATTTCCTCCAAATCTTTTTCATCCTGTTGCAGCTACCTTTGTACAGCTCATGTGGAATAATACCCTTGCACCGCGTTCTTTGGGAAATGATGGAATGGGTGGCGATCATCTCAAGAATTAATGTCCATCCCTCTTTTGGCATGTTTGACCCACTACACCTGTATCCTTTACATCTCGAATTATCTTTATAAAATGACCATATGTTAGCATAATTTAAGATGTAAATCCCTGATTACAACAATCGTAAGCATTAATAAAATAAGACAATGATTAGCCATACCTGTATGAATTGAGGTACCAAGTGAAGGAAAAACATCTATTTAGTATACATAATAGAATAGGATGAGGCAAAAAGAGGTAGATAAGGGTGGTCAAAAAGGGGTCATTTATGGGCCCAACAAGTCTATTAGAGCTAATCCTGTTACATATATATTTGGAATAGCGACCTATGTTTTCATCTAGCGTGTGAAGCTATGACTGGAAAGTAACAACTGGCATAGAAATCTCATGTTCCCTTCAAACCACTCGAGCTACTACACCTATAATTCTCAAAGATTGAACTATCTTTATGAAATCACGATGTATTAGCATAATTCAAGAGACAGAGTTCTGAACATAATAATCATAGGCATTAATAAGATAAAACAATAAGTAATCATACCTATAAGGGTTCAAATCTCAATATGAGAAGAAAATATAGGTCTGGTTCATAGAATGGAGTAAGCCAAGGAAAAAGGGGTATAATTGGTGTGGTCAAAAGGGAGGAATTCAGGACCCAACATCTCCCCCCAACTATCCTGTTGCATGTCCTCATGCAACAAGTCCACTAATGTGAATTTGATTATGGAATTGTACCCTGTTCATGAACATAGCAAAAATTGTAGGAGATCTTAGGAGATTCACTCCCATTTAGATATCTCTTACGGGCCATCTATTATTTCCAACACTGCTTATCTTCTGCCTTTGTCAATGAAAAATCATCCCTATATGGAATTTTTGGCCACCAAATGAGTGAAAATTTAAACTTAATTCCCAGCCAATGAACTCCACAATGCTTCATACAGTCCACATATCCTTCGACCCTAGGGAGTTCTTGCTTAAAATTTGTAAAACAATAACAGTGCCTTTTCCTTAAGGCTAGAGAAGAAGTCTACCATCTATCTTTACTTCCTTCCAGGGCCAGATGTTGCTACCTATATAAATGGTCAACACAAGTAGAGATGACCTTTTCCTGAAATTCAATCAGTTGTTGGGTTTTCATGGGAGATGCTAACCTCTTTTCCTAAAAAGTAAGAAGAAGATGAGGGGGTTGAGGTTCACTCTGAATCCAAAGGTTGGAGTTATCCTAATTCTGAGAGGTTATCTAAAAGGCCCTTTCCCACTGCACATGATTGTTGACAAAAGAGGAGAAATCCTTCAACTAAACATCTCCTAGGTAAGGAGTATGGTTAGAATGCAGGTCCAAAGGACATGCCATCTCATGCAAATAAAACTCACATAGAAGGTTCTGCTGAGTGAAGTTGCTTTCCATAAAGGTTTCCAAAAACTGGGTAGAAGGTGTCAAATTATAAGTTCTCCCATCCCTTAAATCTTTTAATATAAACAAATTTAATAGTTCATACAAAAATACCGAATAGGAGGGAGATAAAGGTTTCCAAAAACTAGGTAGATGGTGTCAAATTATAAGTTCTCCCTTCCCTTAAATCTTTTAATATAAACAAATTTAATAGTTCATACAAAAATACTGAATAGGAGGGAGATAGAGCCCTGAAACTCATTAATTCCTAGAAGAGGGAACACAACTACTCTTTCGCTATCTACATGGATTTGCATTTCTTTAACTCCATCTCTTTTTGTACCTCTTCCCAATGGATCTTTTGAAACATTAGTTCCTCTTCCCACTTTTCCCTTAGTTCCTTAATAGTCTTTATGTGCTCAACAAGAAGAACCATTCCTTCCTGGCATATATCCATGTGATTTTTCTACTTCCTTACTTCCACTCTTAACAATGAGAGCTATGCATTGCCTTCGTCATCAGAAACTGAAACAATTTCTTGAGGAATTTGCATTTCTTCCTTGTCACCTGATGTTTCAACCTTCTCTCCTTGAATTGAGGGTGTAACAGCTTCATCCTTTCTCATTGTTTCTACAATTTCGATATTTATGGCTGCTTCAATAATCAATTCTCGAGATGCTAGTTCTTGTGTGATAGCATCCTTCTCCATTAGTGTTGCATCATTCCTTATTTGTGTATAATCTTCATCAAAGGTGATTGAAAATGCTAGTTCTTATGTAGCAACATCTTCTGTCACCAATATTATACAAAACCTCTATCTATGTGGCTGCATTAACAAATAATTTCAGGGTTATTGGTTCTTGTGTGACAGCATCCCTCTTTTGAACCCCAGCCCAACAATATTTATTCTACACTATGTTCTCAATAGGAAATTTTGGGTATGTTGGTTCTTATGTAACAACATCCTCTTCCTGTTGGAATTCTTCCTGGATCAGTTCTGTGTCTTGAGACTGTTCTTGATTTTCTCCAAAGTCTTCCAGGTTGTAATCAATCATTGTGTCAACCAATTGCTTGACTATTTCCAATTGAGTAGCAACGTCGACAAGAGTTTCCAAGGGTGTTGGTTCTTGTGTGGCAATAGCCTATCTCACAGCTTATTCCAATTGTTGAGGTTTCTTTTGGGTAACTTCAATATCCCCTATTGGATGGGATTGTAGTTTCTCAACCTCTATGAATTATGAATCAGGGATCTCTAGTTCATCTTCACCTTTCAGTTCCACCACAAGTGGATATTTTTCTCCTTCAGTTGCTTATGTAGGTTTCTGCACCAAAAATGTCCACACTATAAATTTATATCCTGATTGGTCAAATATTTCACTGCATTCTAGGTAGACCACTTTATCCAATTCATCACCCTCCTCATCAGGAGGTGACCCTTCCAATTGGAGTGCAACTTCCACCAGTGTGTGCAGCCTTTTCTCCACTTGTTTCTTACATACTTCCTTGCATTTTTCCAATTCATTACGAAGAACCTCCACTTCTTCTTTCAATAGACTATTTTCATACAAAAGTCCCTCGATTTGAGGTTCTTCTACAACAGGTTCTTTTGGAGTAGCCTCTGACCGGGGTGTCAAAATAGGGAATTCAATGTTCAATTCAATGTTTTCCCATCTTGTCCATGCTTCTTCTGCTGCTGTGAAGGATCTGGTTCTTCTTCTCCTTACCCACCATGATTCCTGTACCTCTTCTTTTGATATTCTTCTCTTCCTCTATGGTACAAGGGTTTCTAACTCTACAAATAATGTAGAAGGAATATCTCCCTATTCAGTAACTACCCTTGTCTCTTCAATCTCAATTTCTTCCTCAATTAAAGTTTCCCTCCATTTAGGTGAGGAGTCAATGGTGAGGATCTCTCCATCTCCTTTTATCATTATAGATCCCATAGCTTCAGCTTCCACTGTTGTAGCATCCAATACTGCTCCAGTTTTAGCTTCTGATGCCAGAGCCTCCACATTATCTATTCTTTCCATAGGGTTTGTTGTTGTTGCATCCTCTCCCAATTCTTCCTTTTGATTAATTGGGTTTTGTTCTAACACTGTCTCATCTCCCCCCCAAACTAAATTGGAGGGAATCCAGTCCTCCTCTTCTACTTATACTCCCCCCAACTTTGTAGGTGCCTCTTCTTCCCGTTCTATTTGGACACCGCCCAAAAATGCAGGTTCATGAATTATAGGAGGATGACCAGTGAGCTATTCAAAAGTTTGGTTCTATTGTGCTAGTTCCCTTGTGATAATCATTTTAATTAGGCCATGATGGGTGAAAGAAGAATTTGGGTGTTGGGATGATCTTATAAACCTCACCATGATATGTAGGTCTGTAAAGAAATAAAATGGGATGTTGAGTAACTCTCTATGGCGTAAATGAGATAGTAGGGGAAACTCTAAAAAATACACAGTACGATACCTACCTTCACATGTGATGTACTTCTTCAAGAAGACTACCACTTCATTCCAAGGGTGAGGCAGTGATTGTAGTGCTATCCCCCGCTTTGCTTGACGGACCTATTCACCAGCTACAAGAAAATCCCACATTGCATCCAAATTGTGGGTTCTTCTTCCAAACCAAGTTCTTCCCACCTAAGGAAGACAGGTAGCCTCAACCACAATCACCTCGGTAACTTCTATGAATAGAACTCTGACTTCTAAATGAGTTTCTGTCAAATTTAAAGCAAACTGCGGAGCTATTTCTTGATGAAAACCATTTAATGTTGAAAGAACTCATTCCAACCAGCTGATTGGAAAATGGAAAAAGCCTCCGCGTTTCGACATAGATCCCCCATGTCTACGAGTTCATGTTGGGTTGGGATACCCATGACATCTCTCTTTTTGAATTCTTGTATGAACTTAACAAATTATAGTCCCAGAAAAGGAAATTAGATCATAGGAACATGCAACAAACAGCCGAGGTCGAAGTTGGATAAATTAAGAAAGTTATGACAGTTATGGGCAGGGAATAATTGGCAATATTTGGCACACATTAGGAAAAAGGTGGTGGTCGTGTGATAAGCTCAAGTACCCATTTAAACGTGCTAATTAAAATTTAAATGAGTACGGGTCTAATGGTGGGTACAAAAAGGTAAATCATGATTAATATTGTCAAAACCAATTTAGACCTAATCATGTAGATGGTCAGAATCCATATGTTCACTATACAAGGTTAACCATGACTTCTCATAATACTTCTGTAGCCATCAATTCAAAACATAATTTTGTACGTGTTGCTATGATCTCATCCATGGTGAATTAAGAACTATATTTTCATCCTTAAAGAAAATATAACTCGAGATGTGAGGTTAGTCAGAACCTGACAAAGGCATGGACAGCAGAATTTGTGGCCAAATCAGGAGGAGTCGCATCTGTGAAAATAGGGAAATTAGTGAAACTTAGAAAAATTGAAGCTGCTAAAATAGAAAGATAGGAAAAAATTAGTGGATTCGCAGCTGCAGAGATAGGAGAAACTGACAAAAATTGGCGTAGTCGCAGCTATGAAAATAGAGAAATATGTGGGATTTGGTAGAGTTACAGATGCGAAGATAGGGGAAATCAGTGAAAATTCATGGAGTCCCAGCTTCAAAAATAGAGAAATATGTGGGATTTGGAGGAGTTGTAGCTGCGAAGATAGGGGAAATCAACAAAAATAGAGAAATCTATGGGATTTGGTGTAGTCGCAGCTGTGAAAAGTAGCGAAAATTGGTAAATTTTTAACAGAGTCACAACTATGAAGAATGGAAAATGGGAAAATTTAATAGAGTCAAAGCTGCAAAAAAAGTGAAAATGGCCAAAGCTTTAACAAAGTTGCAGCTGTGAAAAAGGCGAAAATGGTCAAAATTTAATGTAGTCCCATTTGTGACTGAACTATTCATCATTAATTTTTTTTCCAGGGAGCTCTTTTGAAATAGGAAAATAGACTAGGGCACTCGTGGTCATTAGGCCCATTCATGACCACTTCTCCTTAAGTAAGTTCCTACATAGATTATTCAAAGAAAACCAATCAAGTGTAAAGGAAAACAGAAATAAAATAAAACATCAACGTATTTATGTACAAATTGTTGTGTGGAAATCACAGTGGGCAAATAAAAATTCATGCCCTTGCGTTAACTGATATCCTCGATTAGCTGCAACATGTGAGATAAATGTGTCACTTGATATTGGCTTGGGGTATATTTGCAGCCTATGACCATTAGCAAATAATGGCATATAATCTTCATCAATAGTGACCAGGTGGAATGTGCTATTGTCAAATACCCTATCTATCTAGTATGGACCCAACCATCTTGTTCGAATCTTACCCTTGAAGTCCCTCTTGAACCTGGAATAATATAACAATTCCCAATCTCCTTCATAAAAAACTGTGTTCTTTATGAACCAATCATGCCACTTAGACTATTATTGTTGAATTAATTTTGTTTGATGTACAGCAGCTGTGCATTTTTCGTTGAGTTCATTTAACTGGTTCAATCTATTCCTATGAGCTTCTATTAAATCTAAGTTTTCCTCCATAGTTATCCTTAAGGTTCTAATTTCAAATTCAATAGGAAAAACAACATTTTTACCATATACCAAGTCATAAGGATAGAATCTCGTAGTATTATGCCAAGTAGTGTGATATGCCCAAATTGCCTCTGGAAGTCTGTCATCCCAGTCTCTGCAATGACCTCTGACTATTTTTGTTAGAATAGATTCAATGAATTTGTTGGTACTTTCCACCTAGCCATTGGCCTGTGGATGATAAGGTGAAGTTATTTTGTGATGAATATGGTACTTTTGTAACAGAGCTTCTAGTTTGTGGGACACAAACTGCTGTCCTCCATCTGTGAATATATCCGTGGGTACCCCAAAATGAGTGAAGATTTATGCATACAGGAAATATATTACATATTGAACATTGGCCTTGAACAAGGCCACATCCTCCACCCATTTTGTCATATAATCGGTGCGAACAAAGATGCAAACTTTCTTCTTCGAGGTAGGGTTGATGGGCCCAACAAAATACAAGGCCCATGTGTCTAAGGGTTCAACCACCAGCTGTGGTTGAAGGGGAATCTCATATAATTTGTTAGGTTAGACCATCCTTTAAAACCTATCACAATCCTATACATACTTCTTTGCGTCCCTAAAAACTGTTGGCCAATAATATCCCATCTGTAATACCTTATGACTTTTTTGTTTGTCATCTAAGTGTCCCCCAAAGGGCTCATCATGAGACGACTTCAAGATACTGAAAATTTGATCCTCTCTTACACATCTCCTGATCTCAATACTAGGGCCTATGTAGAAAAGATGACCATCTATCTAGCATTACCTAGCACTTTGTTGGATGATATTCCTTTTCTCTCTCTTTGACAGATGTGTCGGAAGCTTTCTTGCAGCCAAATAGTTAGCAACATCTATGTACCAACGGGAATAAGCTGATACTCAAAACAAACTGTTCATTTAGAAAAGAATAGTCAAATGAGATGATGTCATCACTATTAGTAAAACAAGATAAAAATTTAGCAACAACATTTTATTTTCCTAGCATTTGTAACAGGTTTGTTCATTAGATACTTGATGGATGAATGGTCAGTGTGCACAAAAGTGGGGTATCCATTGATGTAGTGTCTGAATTTATTGATGGAATACACAATGGCTAAAAATTCCTTTTCTATAAAAGTTTAATTGATTTCAGCATGGGAAAAGTTTTTACTGATACAGTAAATTGCATATGGGGCTTGACCATCATGTTGTCCCGGGACTGCTCCAATGGAAGTGTCAAAGGAATTAGATTAAATGTGAAAAGTTAGAGCCCAATTGGGACCTCTTAATATAGGAGCTATAGACATCCTTTCCTTAAGTTCAATGAACATTGTTTGGAATGCATCATTCCAATTGAACTGTACATCCTTCAGCAACAGAGTAACTAAAGGAGAATCTAACTTGGAAAAATTCTCTATGAATCTTCTATAATAACCAACATGCCCTAAGAAGCTACACACCTCTTTATGTGTTCCAAGAGTGGGTATGTTTTCAATTACCCTAATTTTTTATGGATCTACCTAGATACCATCAACAAAGATAAAGTTCCCTAGAACTACACCCTCGCTCGTCATCATATGGCACTTTTCAATGCTCAAAGATAGCTGCGTTTGTTCAAAGTGTGTTAAAACCTTTTCTAATTTTTTGAGTGCCTCCTCAAAGTCACTTCCATATGGAGTAAATTCATGGATGAAAATATCGTTACTGTCATTAACCATCTCTAAAAATATGCCAATCACAACTCTCTGATAGGTGGCAGGTGTGTTTTACAAACCGAAGGGAAGTACCCTGTATGTAAAGGTACCATAGGGATAGGTGAAATTGGTCTTATCTTAGTCTTTAGGAGTGATATGGATTTGGTTGTACCCACTAAACCCATCCAGAAAGGAAACAAATTTCTTACCAGATAAGGTCTTAAGTACTTGATCAATGAAGGGAAAAGGGAAATGGACTTTTTGTGTTTCTTTGTTTAACTCCCTATAATCCACACAGAATCTCAATTTCCCATTCTTCTTTGGTACTACCATGAGTGGAGAAACCCACTTGCTGTCTAAGATCGGATATATAAACCTCGCTTCCAAAATATTTTGAATTCCCTCTTTCGCTATGCCCCTAAGGTTGGGGTTCATCCTTCGTTGTGGTTGGAACACATGTCGAGAATCACTTTTAATGTAAATGTGGTGGGTGCATAGATTATAATTGATACCCTAAATATCTGTTTACTCCCAAGCAACTGCTCCCTTGTGTTGTTTTAGAAGTGTGACCAGGTGTTCCAGTTCATCAAGAGAAAGATCTAGATTGATTTTCAGTGTTTTTCCTGGCTCTATCTCAACTAGAATACTTTTTGAATTCTTGAGTACTGGAATTTTGATGGTGTCATTGACTAAAGTCTCATCTATAATATTTTCTTGTCTTTATTCATCTAGAGTACCATTTAGGATCTGGTAAACATGTTTATTGAAAAATGTAGGCTCACTGATGAAACTATTTATAGCATCATCCTATGTTTCATTTGTGAAGGTTAATTCTTTCCCTATCGTTAATAATTATTGAACACCGTCTTCCTCCTCTAGCTCCATCCATATTGGAGTTTAAAATTCTAATCTAGGTCGATATAGATGGTATAAGGTATGAATTTTTGTCTTGGTCCCATCTAAAATGGTCATATATCATGACTGACAGCTGATGTAAGAATCTTCTTTGGCTAACCAAGGTCTTCCCATGATGAGCGGATGTCCCCCTAGCTACGACTTCGCCTGTAACACCAAGAAGTCTATGAGGTATTCACACGAATCTACTTAGACAATGAGTTCATCCAAGATTCCCTCAGTTTTAATGGTAGACCTTTCAAAGAGTTCTAAAATGGTAGGGGTTTCCCGAAGGTTGATGAGCCCAATATTTTGCACAGTTTCTATGGTCATAATGTTAATAGCTGCACCTAAATCTACCAAAATGTTCAGTATCTAAGTGTCACCAATATGCACTATGATACTAGGGTTTATATGATCATCATATTTAGA
Source organism: Pseudotsuga menziesii (assembly GCA_001517045.1). Lineage (NCBI taxonomy): Eukaryota > Viridiplantae > Streptophyta > Pinopsida > Pinales > Pinaceae > Pseudotsuga > Pseudotsuga menziesii. The sequence goes on from LPNX010958478.1 coordinate 469,748, forward strand.
TAAGAGGGTCTTTCCCATTATCAGTTCAGAAAGTTTCCCCAAAACATGGACAGTGGGAGGATCCATAAGTTTTCTACTTGGTTTTCTTACACAAAGATCCCAGACTATCTTGGAGTAGATAGGCACATTATGAAGGTCCTGAAGCAATGGAATATTGACATATAAGTTTTTTAAGTCTCTTAAGAGGTTAAACTGAGGCTATTCCACTATCTTTTGTAGTGTCAGTCATTCAGGGTATGGCGTTCTCTAACTAGCTGTGTAGGTTTTGTTTCAATAATTTTTTTTCTTTGTGTTTCATGTGGTGTCTCAGTAGATATTTCAACATCCTTAATGATGGGGATTGTTGTAGTATATGGGTATTTCTAGTTCAATCTTGCTCCAGTCACTGAATGTGGAACATTTTCAATGAATAAGGGTTCCACAAGGCTCCATGGTCATAAGCATATATCATGGTACAAAACTAGGGTAATGTAGTAAGCAGACATGTTGGTAGTCTCAGACTGGTGAAGTGCCTTATTATTGTTTGGGTTAGGATTATGTTGAGTAGGAAACTGTGGTCATATTGGAATATTGATCGGTATAACATTGTTTTGAAGTTATAGCTACGGCTACTGGTATTGTTGGTGAGGGTAAGGTTGAAAAGGATATTGTTGATGAGGTAATTGTTGCTAAGGAGGTTGGTTATGAGAAAAATGATTCCCTGGATGGGAATTCCTCCATCTAAGAGACTGGCGAGTTGGCTAGTTTTATTGTTGTGGTGTCCATGGTGACCAAGAGTTAGTTTTATGCATGAAAGTTTGAGATGGATGTCATTGATTGTTAGAATAATGTGAAGGGAATTGTGTATTCATGTGATTCATACCATTCATATTATTCATATTGTTCTAGAAAGGTGATCGGTATGGATTTATACCTTGATGTCAAGGATACTAGGGATTCTTCTGACCAATGAAGTAGTCTTGTTCCACACAAGGAGTAGATGCCTACAGGACTTCCTTCACTTGGGGAAATAAGGACATTCCTTAGTGTCATCATTCAATTAACAATCTTGGCATACTTCCACTTTTTCAAGTGGAGACTCCTTCAGCAGGTGTTTCTTTCTCCATCTTGGACAGAATATACTGAGTGTCCATTCTTCTACTGATTTCCTCTGCTTTTCTCTCAGCACATCCATTTATGAGGAAATAGAACTCATTGTTTCTGTTTTAAAGTTCTCCAGAAGGTTTCATATTTCTTCTGGAGTGGCTCCTCCATTAGATGACTTCTTTGTTCTTCCAAAGACATCTCGGTCCAATCCTTTGTTATGGTTGTTGTTTTTGGAGGATCCTCTTGAGTATCTTCAACATAATTCAACAATATATTCAAAGGATTCTTTCAAGATATCCCATTTTCTGAACAAGTTCAACATATCCAAGCAATCTTCTCTGATTCAATGTAATAGAATTATTTTGAGCACATCTCTTCCCATATCAGTTTGTCTTGCCCTCTGTACATTGTAGAGAAGTATTTCCACAAAGTATTCTATAATTTCTTCCTCTTTATAAAACATCTTAAATAGGTATTCCCTTTTGTCCTTGGTCCTTCAATATTCGTGGTATTTACCAAGGAACAACTGCTTCATTTTTTCCCATTTGGTGACAGTTTCACCACCCAGTCTCATAAACCATCTCACAGCATTGTCCTTCATGGTAGATGGGAAAAGATTTAATTTTTGCTCACTCAACGTGTAGTAATAGCTATGACAGAAGATATAAAACTCGAAAAGAAACTCATCTGGTTCTTATGTGGCTTTCCCATGGAAACGTGGTAATACTGATGGTGAAATGTTCTTCATGGGGCCCTAACCAATTGTATGTCGGATGGGGAATTGAACTGTGGAAATAGTCTCCTCAGGTGGAGGCTTTCCATCATTACGATGGTTATCCCCTACTCCTTTCTCATGATCATCTGGGTCACTTCCATTATTCATGTTTTCCTCTTATCTTTCATGTCTTTTCTTCCTCTAATTCTCCCACTCTTGCTAAACTTGTAACCATTTTTTCTTTGTGACCTATTTCCTGTCTATGTGGTAAACCACCTCTAGCTCACATCCTCCCACATCACTTGCTTTGTCTCTACCCAAACGAACACCAAATGGTGTCGCAACTTCTCTTGTGTTCTCCACCGTCAAAATTGATGCTTCCAATCTAGGAGTAACTAGACCTCCTATGACAGATGGTGATCCTTGATTCCGAGATCCGATAGAAGAGTTATCTCTTCCAACTATATCATGAATGAACATCCTCCTTCCCAAGGTTGGACTACCGCCACGACTTCGACAACCTGCAAAGTTAGTATTATGGGGATTTCTGGTGGTCTTGGGAATGTCACACTCTACTCTCCTTGTATTCATGCAACCCAAAACATGCAAGATTAAAAAATGTAGAATAAATATGAATAGATGCAACTACTACTATGTCTATCAGTTACCTTCCCCGACAACAGTGCGAAAATGTTGGTCGCTCTATATGCAAGTTAATACATCTAACATGCAAAATGCTCAAGATAAATTGTCAACCCAGGGAAGTATTTTTATTTCAAAAATAATTCACAATGTCTATACATAAACACTAAGTAGCTGATCAATTGAATGAAAGATGAACTATCCTACTTTAGTGTTGATTCAAACTCCGCTCATAGCTAAGCTAATCTAAGTTACCTCTCTAGATATTCAAAAAACAAATTACTTCCTACAATATAAATCCAACAATTGATTAATCTAGAAATAAGATACTAGAATTACTTTTACAGAAAGCTAAATTCTAACATTATCATACTATCTGTAAATCCATCATCACTAGTTTAATTCAACTAATCTAATAATTGGAAAGAACAACAATTTGAATTAAAGAAATCTAAACCATAATCTAACTGAAGTGACACACCTAAAAATGACAAGTAATTAAAAGGGACTAGAGATGAGCTTGATTATAACAACTATTGGCACACATGCATAATGGAAACTAACCTACACAGTCGACTATCAGACCATGCAATTACAACTGAAGGGGAATGCAAACATTACTGTCCAAAGAAATTACAATGATAAAGCATTTATGTTCTAGCTACTATAAATCATGCAATTACTAAAACTTCCACACCACACAACAAACAATCAAAAAATCTAATTAACTCGGCAATCTTTATGGAAGGCGGGCGCAGATTTCAAACAGAGATGCTAGAACTAACACAAGTTAAAATGTAGATATCAAAAGAATGCTTCTCCTTATATTAAAATGATGAATGACCCTCTAATATCAAGCATCGATGAATATCTACAATCTTTAGGCTGCCTTGTTACGACGAGTTGTACAACTATGAATAGAATTAAATGAAAGTAGATAATATAAGGAATCTTGTTTCTTAAGCCATTAGTGAATAGATAGAACTAATTTAAGGAATACCCAATCTGTTGTAGCTATGCCTTAAGCAGTGGTGCACTGTCAGACTTGATTTTGTTGCTACTAATCCTGTTTCATATATACATGGAATAACAACCTCTGTTTTTGTCGAGCATCTAAAGTTGTGACTGGCAAGTAACAACTAGCATAGAAAGCTCATCTTCCTTTCAAACCACTTGGGATTCTACACCTGTACTTCTCAAATATTGAACTATCTTTATGAAATCATGATGTATTAGCATAATTCAGGAGACAGAGTTCTGAACATAACAATCATAGGCGTTAATAAGATAAAAATAATAATTAATCATACATGTTACCGTTCAAACATAAATATGAGCAAAAAACATCTATCTGGTGCATAGAATGGAGCAAGTCAAGGAAAAAAGGGGTATAATAGGTGTGGTCAAAAAATGATAATTCAGTACCCATCAACATACAAATGAATTGGTCCCTCTCTCCCATTAACCAGTTGGTGGACGACGTAGTGGCAGTACATGCGGGCGAGAGACCATTTACATACAGTTGGTTACTCATCTTAATCGCGCTAGTGGCTTTGATGGAGCCAGAAAACTTTGAAGGTATGGATTTTAAAGCATTAAAGGTATGTAAAGGTGCACGATATTAGAATCTATGGTGCGTAAAAGAACAAGAAAGATTGATGGATTGTACGATCCAGTTTTGGATCTATTGGGAATCCCTGCAGGTGGTAGCGGTGGAAGTTCAAAGGTTATCTGAGGAAGATACAACAAAATATCAAATGATTGCATGGTTCACAACTTGGCCACATGTCATTCATGTCTAAGCATGACATGACCCAAATAATCAATATTGGTTGTCGATTCCTTACAAATTGTCTGATGCAGAGTTGGAGGTAATGGTCAATGATTGACCTGCAGAATCACGGGAACCAATTAGTTTGGATGAAGTGTTGACGAGACCCCTAAAAAATGCACATGTTGATCCCGTGCATAAAGACGACAAGAGTGATCAGGATTTATACCAAGAATTTGTTAGAATTTTAACATTTAAGCTATATGATCTTAGGATCTTATCTGAGAGAATAACTGTTAATGTAATTGTAACTTCAGAATGTATTCACTTGTATTTCTTATTTAATGTAACCCAATGTTTATTTTGGGATGTACTTGTAATGTACTTGAGTCATTTGATTCCCTGATGTTCCTATCAAGAGGTTCTATAATGTAAACAAGTCATTTCAAGTCATTGTGGGTAACCCTCCTATTGGTCAAGGGTTAAAGTCCCCGCAATTTTGGGGCACTAGGGTTATTAAACTCTCCTAGAGAAGTCGGCCCTAATAGGGTTTAGTGAAGTCAATAATTAGTATAAATAGAGATATAGCCTCTCTATTTATCACACACTCACTCACACTCAGTTGTAGCGCATAGCTAAGGAAGAAGAAGACACTGGGGCAATAAAGAAAGAGGTTACCGCTGTCGGGAGATCATCTTACTGTTTTGGGGTTTTAGTTTTGATGTTGATTCTATCTCTAAGGAATTTGCATGGTTTTATCCATTTATGGTTTCCTAGAGGAAAAACAATTTGTTCATTGTCTCTTGTGTTTGATTGTTGTGCTTGTTATTCTCTAAGTTAAAGATCCTAATATAATGCTAGCTTAATGTTAAAAATCTAACATGGTATCAGACCTTACCTAAGAAGAAGAAACTATGCAACTATGGGAACTAGGGCTTCCTACTTTTTGGATCTCTCTCTACATATTTTCAGAAAAAGAAGGTTGCAATAACTCTCCTCCCTAGGGTGCATCTTTCTGTCAAAGCAAAATCCAATTCAGAGGTTTTTCAGTTTTGGACCCGACACTGATGTCGAAAATTACGGATTTCCATAGAAGTGGAATTTTTCGGTGAGCCCATGCCTAGATTGATATCCTCCAAAAAATCAAAGTTTAGATATCAAGATCAAAGCATTTGGTTGGATAGAACTTCGGAAAAGAAAAACCCTAATCTACTCCTGAACAAGCATTGCAAAATTTCATCTCCAAATCTAGATCTGACATCTTGACCTAGTAAGATATAAATATTTTGTATTTCCATTTGAGGTTCTCAGTTAATATGTCTCATCATACCAAGCTTGATGAAAATATATAGGTAGCTGATAAATTCCGAGCCTAGAAGTATAGGATCTCCCTGTTCCTAGAAGAAAATGAGTTGGACTCCTATATCAGTGAGGAGGTTCTAGTTCTAGAGGGAGATGAGGCTAAGTCATTAGAGGAAATTTGGGGTCTAAAATGGGCCTTATAAGAAAATGTGCCAAAATAAGTTTTTGTGAGTTGGAATTCAAGAACCAATAGAATTTCAATAAAATAAGTCAACCATAATGGTTGAATTGACATATTTGTCATTAAAAAAAACTACTTTTTTTGTTCGTATTTTCGACATATCTCATTGTATTTTTACTCAAATTTCGATCAGGAGAGCTCGTTGGATGCGGAATTTGATTCTGCATCCAACGAGTACCCACACTACATAATTTTGACAGACCTTGCTACCCCAAAAACAAGAAATACCTGAAAAAAAATGATGATGATGTTTCCGCATCCAACGAGCTCTCCCGATCAAAATTTGAGTAAAAACACAAGGGGATATGTCGAAAATACGAACACAAAAAGTAGTTTTTTTCTTTCTTCCTCCAAAATTAATCAATATTATTTTATTATTTTAACTATTATTTTATTATTTTCCTTAGGAGGCCCATTTTAGACCCCAAAATTCCTCTAATGCCTTACATAAGAAGAAGTTGGTTATGGAAAAGAGGATCATTTCTGATTCAATAAAGGATCACCTCATACCATAGGTGTCCTCCCTAAAGACACCTAAAGCTATGTTTGATTCCCTAACCAAATATTTTGAAGGAAGAACATAAATCGGAAGATGACTCTGAGAAACCAAATGAAGAATGTAAAGATCCAGAATGCAAAAACCATCCAGTCTTACTTTACAAGAGTCTCTCATATGAAGGAACAACTAGAAGTAGTAGATGAAGAAGAGGAGAATGGAGAGATTGTAATGACCACCTTGAATGGTCTCCCTAGATCATGGGACTCCTTTATTCAAGGAATCTGTGCCACAAAGAAGTTAGTCAAGTTCAACAGACTATGGGAAGAGTGCTCTCAAGAAGAAGCTTGAATAGAAGCTCGAGAAGAAAAGATGGGAAGTGAAGATCAAGCTCTCACGGTACACTCCAAGAAAACAAGAAGAAGCTCTCATCACCCTAGAGGTAATCACTCTCACAAAGATAACACTAGAAAATATTTGTATAGAATCAGATGTTATACATGTGACGAGAAAGGATACTATGCTAGAGGATGTCCTAGAAACAAAAATGTCTCTCACAAGAAGAAGGGAAACAAGAGAAGGCATCATGCTCATGCTGCAGAGGATGATGAACCTTCCACAAAGAAAACCAGATATGAAAGTGAAGATTCTTTAAGTGATGAAGAATATGTTTTGATTTTCACTCTCATGGGAATCATTACTCATGGAATCAATGATTGGCTTATAGACGGTGGGGCTTCCAAACATATGACAAGATTCAAGGAATCCTTTGTGAAACTATCAGAACATGAATCACCTCGCAAGGTGAAGCTCGAAGATGACTACCAGCATCCAATAAAAGGTAGTGGGGAATCTTCCTATAAGCTAGACTCTGGAAATTATATGACAATGAAGGAAGTATTATTTGTACCAGGACTAAAGAAGAATCTCCTCTCCATATCTACATTAGATGGAACAAGAATTAGGGTTGCATTTATAGATGGTTAAGTCATCATGTGGCCAAAAGTAAAGACTATTGATGATGCAATAGTGATTTGGGAACAAGAAGGAGGATTATACAAATTAAAGGGCCATCCAAAACAAGCCTTTGTCCATGACACAGTAGGGCCAAATGAACTTTGGCATAGAAGGTTTGCACATGTGCATTACAGAGCACTTCCACTTGCAAGCAAAGCTGTTGAAGGTATTCCAGAAATTCAAGAAAAACATTATGGGTTCTACAAAGGATGTGCAAAAGGAAAGAACACAAAGAAGAAATTCCCAAGTAGCAAGAGCAAAGAAAAAGGAATCTTGGAAATAATCCACTCCAATGTATGCGGACCAATGTCATGAAGATCACTAAGCGAGTATGTATACTATGTTTATTTTATTGATGAATTTTCTAAGAAGACATGGATTTACTTCATGAAGAACAAAGATGAAGTATTCAGCAAGTTCAAGGAATTCAAAGCCTTGATCGAGAATCACACAGAAAATAAGATGAAGACCTTTCGATCAGATAATGGTGGAGAATTCACATCAAATCAATTCAAAGAGTTATGCAAAGACTCAAGGATTAAGAGGGAGTTTTCCACCCCATATAATCCACAATAGAATGGGATTTCAGAAAGGAAGAATAGAACTATCATGGAAGTTGTAAGAGCTATGCTTCATGATCAAGATCTTCTTATGCATCTATGGGAAGAAGCTACTAGAACAGTGGTGTATGTACAGAACCGTACTCCACACAGAGTACTTGAGAACAAGACACCTGAAGAAGTCTTTTCTAGAAAGAAACTAGAAGTCAGCCATCTCAGAATATTCAACTATCCAGTGTACATACACATTCCAAAAGAGAAGAGGACAAAATTAGATCCTTGAGGAAAGAAGGGTATATTTGTGGGATAATCTGAAAGCTCGAAGGCTTACAAAATATACTTCCCAGTATTCAAGAAGATCAACATCAGCAAGGATGTAACATTTGATGAAGACACAGCTTACAACAAATCCAGAAAGAGACTTGCTAAAGAAATTGAAGAAATAGAAGCACCCAGGATTCAAGATACAACCATGAATGAATAATCTCAAGAAGAAGATCGAGAATTTGAAGAACCTCAAGAACCTATAGATCCACCTCAGGAGAATAATCCTCATAAGAGGAAACATTCTTGGGTATGAGAAGCTATCCAAGGTGCGAAAAGATATGGGGCTCCAGAAGAGAATCACAGAGAAAGGAAGAGGACCAGATCCTACTCTGGATATGTAGCTTTATTATGTGATTTCATCGATAAATAACCTTCCAATTATGAAGAAGCGGAAGAACGGAAATAATGGAAGGATGCTATGATCGAAGAGTATCAATCAATCATGAAGAATGATGTTTGGGATGTTGTCCCAAGACCAGAAGGGAAGTATGTTGTAACTTCTAAATGGATCTACAAGATCAATCATGCTGCATATGGTAGCATTGAAAAATATAAGGCAAGATTTGTTGCTCGTGGCTTCTCCCAGAAAGAAGGAATAGATTATGAAGAAACTTTTTCACCCGTAGCCAAATACACTTCCATAAAATCAGTACTTTCTTTGGCTGCAGTGATGAAGTGGAAGATACACCAGATGGATGTCAAGACTGCTTTCTTGAATGGTGTAGTAGAAGAGGAAGTGTATGTGGAGAAACCCCTCAGTTTTGAGACACATGATAGGGAGTCTCATGTGTGTAGATTGAAAAAAGCCATGTACTGTTTGAAACAGGCATCGAGGACATGGTACGGTAGAATTGACAGCTTTCTATCTAGTTTGGTCTTAACTAAGAGTAAAGCAGATTCCAACCTTTACTACAAGGTTGAATATGGCAACCCAGTGATGCTCCTACTGTATGTAGATGATCTGTTTGTAATAGGTATGGACAGGTTGATTGCTAATATGAAGAGGAAGCTTGATGCCGAGTTCAAAATGAAGGAATTAGGTATGATGCATTATTTTCTAGGCATGGAGGTGTGGCATAATACAGATGGAATTTCCCTGGGACAAGGGAAATATACGATAGAGATCCTGAAGATATTTGGGATGATGGATTGCAAGGCCATGACCACACCTATGGCATCGAACCTAAAGCTATTGAGTGATGCTTCATCAGAAGTGGTTGATGCTATGATGTATCGTCAGATGATTGGGTCCTTGATGTACCTGATGAACATGAGACCAGCTATTTTCTTTGCTTTGAACAACTTGAGCCAGTTCTTGACAGATCTGAGACATGTTCACTTGATTGCTACACAGCATATTCTGAGGTACCTGAGGGGTGCATTTGATTATGTGCTCAAGTATGAGGCGAGTTAGAAGATTAACCTGGAGGGTTATGTTGATTTAGATTGGTCAAGCACTTCCATCGATAGGAAGAGCTCCTCAGGGTGTTGCTTCAGTATGGGATCAAGTGTGAACTCTTGGTTTAGCAGGAAGAAATCATGTGTGGCACTGAGTATAGCTGAAGCAGAGTATGTCACATCCTGTTCATCGAGTTGTGACAAAGTATGGAAAAGGAAGCTACTGTTTGATTTGTTTTATCTCCAATTGGATGTTACTTGTATATATTGCGACAACTAGAGTTGTGTGAAGTTGTCGAAGAACTCGGTGTTCCATGACAAGTCAAAGCATATCAAGATAAAGTATCACTATATCAGGGATATGGTGTAGAGGAGAGTAGTGAAGATCTAGTATGTTGTGACAAATGAACAGATAATTGATACGTTGATGAAGCCATTGGACAGAGTGAAGTTTGAGTAATTCAGGGAGAAGCTTGGTGTTCTCTAGATGGAGGTTCCTTCCAAAGGGAAGTGATGAGTCTATAAGCCATTCTGACATGGCCAGAGGATTGGTTCCTTCCATGGTCAGATGTAAGGGATGAGCCATTCTGCCATGGTGAGAGGATTGGTTCCTTCCATGTCAGATATGAGTGCTAAGCCATTTTGATATGACTGTAGGATTGGTTCCTACATGATCATATATAAGGGCTATTTCCATTCTTGGAATGGAGATGCTTGGTTAGTTACCAGGAATACTCGATCTAGGACTGAGGGCCTTTCTAATATGATTGTAAGATGTAGTCTTACATGATATGATGTGAGTGCATGGACATTCTCACATGATTGAGGGATGTGTTCCCACTTGATCGGATATAAGGGTTGTTTCCATTCTTTGAGTGGAGGTACCTAGTCAGTTACTAGGAAATCTCAGTCTGGGACTTAGGGCCATTCTGATATGATTGTGGGATGTGTTCTCACATGATCAGATATGAGTGCATGGCCATTCTGATGTGATTGAAGGATGTGTTCCCAGCTGATCAGATATAAGGGCTATTGCCATTCTCTGGGAGAATCGAGGTACCTGGTCAGTTACCAGGAACCCTCAGTCTGGGAATGAGTGCCCTTTTGACATGGTTAGAGGATTAAGTTCCTTACATGGTCAAATGTAAGTGATTTTCCTTTTCACAGATGGTAGTAGGTGCGTCCTACCATGCTGGTGATTATAAGTGCTGAGCCTTTCCATAGATGATAGTAGGTGTGTCCTATCATGCCGGTGGATGTGAGTGTTGTGCTTTTCCACAGATGATAGTAATTGTGTCCTATCATGCTGGTGGTTATAAGTACTGAGCCTTTTCACAAATGATAGTATTTGTGTCCTATCATGTTGGTGAGTGTTAGTGCTGGGCCTTTCTAATGTGATTATAGGATTGGTTCCTACATGATCAAATGTGAGTGTTGGGCATGTATTTCTGACATGGTGTTGGATTTGTTCCTCTCATGGTTAGATGTGAGTGTTGGGCAGGCCATTATTACTTGGTGTCAGATATAAGCACTGAAGGAGACCTAGATGGAGGCTAGGCCTATAACCAACATGAAAAAGGGATAGATTTGTAGAAATTATTGTGATGAGAAGAATCATGAGATAGCACTTGTGATGATCCAGTGATGATGATCCAATAGTGATGATCCATATCGAGTGATGATATAGATACGATGACAAATATGACTTGAAGATGAAGATGATGACTTTAAAATGAAGATGACAAGAACTTGACAATGATCCAGAAGATACAGAGAAGAAGACGTGTGCTGATAAATTGTGTCAAGAGAATACCTTCCTAGTTAAGAGGGAGTGTTAATGTAATTGTAACTTTGGAATGTATTCACTTGTATTTGTTATGTATTGTAACCCGATGTTTATTTCGAGATGTATTTGTAATGTACGTGAGTCATGTCATGCCCTGATGTTCCTATCGGGAGGTTTATGATGTAAACAAGTCATGTCAAGTCATTGTGGGTAACCCTTCTATTGGTCAAGGGTTAAAGCCCCCATAGTTCCATGGCACTACAGTTATTAGACTCTCCTAGAGAAGTCGGCCCTAGTAGGGTTTAGTCAAGTTAGAAATTAGTATAAATAGAGAGCTAGCCTCTCTATTTATCACACACTCACTCACACTCAGTTGTAGTGCATAGATGAGGAAGAAGAAGACACTGGGGTAAGAAATAAATAGGTCACTGTTGTTGGGAGATCATCTTATTGTTTTGGGGTTTTACTTTTGGTGTTGATTCTATCTCTGAGGATGTTGTGGGGTTTTATCCATTTATGGTTTCCCCGAGGAAAAACACTATGTTCATTGTCTCTTGTGTTTGATTGCTTTGATTTTTATTCTCTCAGTTAAAGATCCTAATATAATGCTAGGTTAATGTTATAATTATAACAATAACAAGCACAAAAATCGATCACAAGAGACAATGAGAACACATATTTTCCTCAGGGAAACCATAAAGGAGAAAACCCCACAAATTCCTTAGAGATAGATTTTGCACCAAAAGTAAAACCCAAAGACAGTAAGATGATCTCCCTATAGCAGTAGTCTCTCTCTCTCTTGTCCTGTCTTCCTCTCCCTCTCTCAGTTATGCACTACAACTGAGTGTGAGTGAATGTGTATGAATGTGTGTTAAATAAAGGGGATCTCTCTCTATTTATACTAATTCCTGGCTTGACAATAACTCACTAGGGCCAATTTCTCTAGGAGAGTCTAATAACCCTAGGGACCCACAACTGTGGGTACTTTAACTCGTAATCAATAATTAGGGTTATACTCTATGAATTTACATGACTTGTTTACATTATTGAATCTCCCAATCAGAACATTGAGGAATGACATGACTAAATTACATTACAGATACTTCCCAAAGTAAAAATCGGGGTACAATACATAATATATACAAGTGAATACATTTTGAAGTTAAAAATACATCAACACTCCCTCTTAACTAGGAATGAATTCTCTCGACACAATTTATCAAGAGAAGTATTCTTCTCAGTATCATCTAGATCATCATCAATTCATCTTCATCTTCAATTCATATTCATCGTCAATTAATCTTCATTTTCAATTCATCTTCATCAAGTCTAGATGATCACTTGATCTGGAGGATCAGTGGATCATCACTTGATCTGTAGGATCACTGCATCATCACTTGATCTTGATCATCATTGGATCATCATCAATTCTGGATTATCACTTGATTAGGATTGTCAGGGGATCATCATCAAGTATGGATCATCACTTGATCTGGATCATCACTAGATCATCATCAAGTCTAGTTCATTACTTCTAGATCATCACTCATTCATCATCACTGGTGCTAGCTCAATTCTACTCATCACAGGAACTTCTATAGAGCCAACCCTTTTTCATGCTAGTTGTAGGCCTAGCCTTCATGTAGGTCTTCATTGTATTCAACAATTATATCTGACAATGGAATGAACCATGTCAGAAAGGCCCTCCCAGCACTTACATCTGACCATGGGAGGAACACATCCAAGAACCATCTCAGAAAGGAACACCCAACACTCACATCTGACCATGGGAGGAACACATATAAAACCCATGTTAGAAAGGGACATCACTCATGTCTAAATTCATCTTGTTAGAAAGGCTCTACACTTACATCAGACCTCATCATGTCAGAACGGATCTGCACTTACATCCGACTTCATCATGTCAGAAAGGCTCTACACTTACATCTGACCTCATCATATCAGAAAGGCGTTACACTTACATTCAACCTCATCATGTCAGAAAGGATCTGCACTTACATCTGACCTCATCATGTCAAAAAGGCACTGCACTTGCATCCGACCTCATCATGTTAGAAAGGCTCTGCACTTACATCTAACCTCATCATTTCAGAAAGGTGTTGCACTTACATCCAATCATGTGGAAACACATCCCTCAATCACATTAGAATGGATCTGCACTGATCATGTGAGAACAAATCCCACAATCACATCATAATATCTCTGCATTGATCATGTGGTAACACAACCCACAATCAAATTAGAGCATCTCTGCACTTATATCTAATCATGTGGGAACACATCCCGCAATCACATCAAAATATTTCTGCATTGATCATGTGGTAACACAACCCATAATCACACCAGAGCATCTCTACACTTACATCTGACCATGTGAAGCTCATCCTTCCACCATGTTAGAAAGGCCAACGGACACATCAATTCCATTTGGAGGGAAGCTCGATCTAGAGAAAACCAAGCTTCTCCCTGAAGTACTCAAAATTCACTCTGGCCATTTCTAGCATAGAATCACATCAGGGCTGATTACGTCTAAGCATAATCTGCGAGATTTTCTAGGACCAATTACATCTGAGGAAAACCTAAAGGACTGATTACATCTGAGAAACCTACGAGCTTCATCAGGATTTATGCTCAAACAACCTGTCTCACTGGATATGCTAGAACTCCCTATTTCGATAGATCTCGATCTGGATCGCATACTAGAGATTCACTTCTCCTCTCTGCATCATACAATAATTCAAGTCATATCATCCAAATTAAATCATTAGTTTTGAAAAGAAACATAGTACCTCCCAGAAAGCAAGTGGAAACATATTTTTCCTCAACTTTACTTAGTGCCACGCAAGAATGCTTCCTGCTACACCAAGAAGTGCCCTTCCTATGAAAGGCATGACCTACCCAATCCGAATCCACATAACCCTCAAGGTTAATCTTTAGATTCATATCATACTTGAGCCAATACTCAATTGTACCCTTCAGGTACCTCACTTCATGCTTTGAAAACATCAGGTGAACATATCTCAATGTGTTCACACTAAAGCGAATATCTAGTCTTATATTCGTTAGGTATATCAAGGAACACATCATCCAACGATACATCATGGAATCAATCGACTCTGATGAAGAAACACTTAGTATCTTAAGGTTCGATGCCATATGTGTGGTCATGGCCTTGCAGTCCATCATCCTGAAACTCTTCAAGATATCTATTGCATACTTCCCTTGTCCCAGGGAGATTCCATCTGCATTCTTCCACACCTCCATGCCTAGAAATTAATGCATCATATCCAAGTCCTTCATCTCAAACCCAAAAACAAGTCTCCTTATTGCAACTTTAATGAGTTACTCTTTTCTGTCAGGAACAAGTCATTGACATATAACAGGACCATCACTGGCCTTCCGCCTTCAACCTTGAAGTAAAGGTTGGAATCCACTATACTCTTAGTAAAACCTAGAGTCATCAGTAATTTGTCCATATTGTGATACCATGTTGAACCTTAGGATTTTCTGCAATCACTCCCTCTGAAGTGGAGCATCATTCTCCCTCTGTCTTTCATACTCTATGCACTGAAACATTCTGTACTAGAGTGACAAGTAGCTTCCTCTACTACTAATATTCTATGTATCCATCTAGGGTTACTAGATACCAAGATCCTCTATCTTAAACTTTTTTAAAATTTTTTGTTGCACCCAGCTATGAGCATGTCATACTCTATAGGCTTTCCTCTTCAACCTTGTAGAAAAGGTTAAGATATTCATCACTCTAGGTGATATTCAAGCTCCTCATGTATGTGTTATCCCATGGGTGTCTTCTGAGCTCGTACAAGGCCTTCTTTAATTTGCACACATGAGTCTTCCTACAATGTGTCTTAACTTCCAATGGCTGCAAATGTATCTTTGTATTTTATTCCTTCTTTCCATGAGAAGCCGTGTCCTATGAATATTGCTTTGTATCCCACGATGTTTCCATCTACTGCATGATGGAACTATGAAATTCCCTTCAGGTCTCGATACTATACATCATTCTTCTTGAACTATTACTCTCCTTTCCTTTCTTGTTGGCTACTTCTTCATAGCTGGAAGGCTCTGCATCAATGATGTCACTCAACAGTGTCGCATAACTGCACTGTGTCTAGGATTTCTTCTTTCTTTGAAAGTATCGTCATATTCTTCATCTTGGATTCTTTCTTGAATTGTCATCACTTTCTCTTCGGAACAAGTCTCATACTTCTTTTCATGTAGGTGATTGTACGTGATATTTCCTATAAGTCAAATGCATCAGTGGTATGGTTAGAAACATTTCATAATGCATATTCATAATGGTAAATTCTTACGCATAAAGATATAATCATGCAACTATTTTAGCCAATAAAACATTCATCCATATCTCATAGAAACTTTCTATATGTCTTCCATCTCTACCAGGACAACATTGAGATTGTGCACTAATCCAATATGTCAGCAAAGAGGTTTCATTCTAGATAAGTAACAATGGAGAGTTGTATAGCACCATGATCTACTTACCTATCACATGCATATTAGTATTATTTTGTCATTAATGTGAACATTCTATCAAGCATAATACATCAATTAAAATATAAACAAATGCATAACAAAACAATATCATGAAATGACAATTGAATACTTATCTTTATTTCTTTCATGGGTATACTCCTTCTTTCAGCTTCATCGTCTTCTTCATTAATAACATCATCATTTTTTATCCAAGTGCTTAATATGGATAAGAGGTTCTTCAAGAATTGAGTTCTTCATATTCATCATCGCTTGAGGGATATTTTTTGAATCGCGAGAGTTAGATATTAAGTTGCTCCCATCTTTTCTTCTCTTATTATGAGTCGATCTTCTTCTTCTGTTCACTCTTCCCAGAGTCTGTTGAAGGTAATCACTTCCTTCTGGCGTACATTCCTCAAATGAATGAATCCCATGATCATGCAAGGCCATTCAAGGTGCTTATCACAACTTCTGCATTTTCCACTTCTTCTTCTACCACTTCAAGTTGTTCATTAATTTGAGAGACCCTAGTAAAGTATGACTGTATGGTCTCTGCATTATGGATCTTCACATTCTTTAACTGTTTTCTCAAAGTCATTTTCTGATTTATGTTATTTCCTTAAAATATCTTGATCTAGGAATCAAACATCTCTTTCGGTGTCTCTAGAGAAGACACTTGTGGTATAAGGTGATCCATGATTGAATCACCAATGATCTTCTTGGCCTTGACCAAGTTCTTCTTGTGCAAAGATTTTAGCCTAATCTCCCTCTGGAACTGGAACCTTTCCACTTATGTAGGTATCCACTTTCATTTTGTTCAAGAACCAGTGAGATCCAATACTTCCATGCTTGAAAGTTGTCAACCTCACCAATATTGTCATCAAGCTGGTGCAATTAGTCATTTTAAAATGAGAACCTCAACTGTAAATAGAAAAAAATTAGATATTACCGATTTGAGGTGTCCATCCTTGTTTTGGAGCTGGTTGATCTAGGGTTTCTCATAGAAACCCTAATTTTAAAAACTTGGAATCTTTTAGATATGATTAGATATAAATATAAACCTCCTAAAGGTGAGCTATCCAATGTTCTCCCTTTCTGAAAAAAAGCAGAAGGAAACTCTCGAAACATGATGCCTTAGTTTTCCAATTTCTTCTGCAGAAATGCTTGATACTGTTTCTATGGTATCTCCAAAGTTAATGTTCCTATGTGTCTCAATTTTGTACTAAGGTAACCTCATCTATCCTCTTTCCAACACCATAGGTTTGACCAGAATTGGTTTCACCAATTGGCACTTATGAGAGTTTTCCCAAGGTGACGTTTTTCATGATTGTTTAGAATAGCGAAGTTGTACAGACTTCCATGTGTCACCATTTCACCTTAGGGGTCTGAAAATTTTACCACGGAAATTAAATTCCATGTCCTATCTATAACATCTTGCAAAATTTTATTTGGATCTTTATAGCCTGAGATATTTCAATTCTCCCTAGGTGTCCTGTTTAGGGATGAATCATGGAAGAGGATGGAATCCTAAATTGGAGGAATCATATCTCCTAGAATATAGAGAATCTGAGGCTGAAAATTTTATACAATGTACATCAGGATTTTATATTTGGACTATGAAAGTTTTGGCTCTTGATCCATCTCCAATCTCTAGATAGTGTGAATCTACCAAAACTACATGTTTTAGTATTTTAGGGTTTTTTAGGCCCGAGGTCAAATTAGGGTTTGACTTTCCTGGAGTTTTACCCAACCAAAAATATAGACCTTGGTCTCTAAATTTCTATTTTGAGGAGGAGAGAAATATTATGCCAGGCTCACTCAAAAATTCTTCTTCTATAAAAAGCCCTAATTTCTCGCAACAAAAACTGATAATACTTGGAATCAAATTCTGCTTCAACAGAAAGATGGATCCTTCAATGGAGGTTAATCCTAGCCTCCTTTTTCCTGATGGATTGTGGAGAGAGAACCAAAATATAAGAATGAATAGATTTTGTAGATGCACAATTCCTTGTTCTCAGGTTAGCTTTTATACCATGTTAGATTTTTAACATTTAAACTATATGATCTTAGGATCTTATTTGAGAGAATAAAAAGCACATCAATAAATCACAAGAGACAATGAACACAAATATTTTTCTTGGGGAAACCATAAAGGAGAAAACCCCACAACTTCCGTAAAGATAGAATCAGTACCAAAAGAAAAACGAAAACACAATAAGATGATCTCCCGAGAGCAGTAGTCTCGCTCTCTCTCTTGTCCCAACTTCTTCTCTCTCTCCCAGTTATGCGCAACAACTAAATGTGAGTGAATGTGTATGAATATGTGTTAAATAGAGAGGCTCCCTCTCTATTTATACTAATTCTTGACTTGATAATAATTCACTAGGGCCGACTTCTCTAGGAGAGTCTAATAACCCTAGTGCCCCACAACTGCGAGGACTTTAAACCTTAATCAATAAGGAGGGTTATACTGTATGACTTTACATGACTTGTTTACATTATAGAATCTCCCAATCAGAACATCAGGGAATGACATGACTCAATTACATTACAAGTACTTTCCAGAATAAACATCGGGGTACAATACATAAGATATACAAGTGAATACATTCTGAAGTTACAAATACATCAACAAAATCGTCGACAGAGATTCCCATTGATATAGAAGAACATCGCACATTCGAATATTCCATGACAAAAAATAACCAAGAGCAGTTACAACCAGTAGCTTGGAGCCAGTAGTGGATGCACAGTTTAATAAGCTTGTCAAGGCCATTACAGATGCAACAAGCACATCAACAATGGAAATGAATAAATTTGCACAAGATGGATTTGCAGAGGTAAGAACCAAACTTGATTCTTTACCTGACGTTATTTTGAAGAGAGAGCCAGAGAGTGTGACTGTGTAGGGGTTAGCTTCAATCAGCATTGAGCTGTAGGTTAGGAACGTTCAAATTCCCCCAACTGTGATTGAAATTGGAAGAGAGGACTTGAATATATCCTTGAAGCAGTTGTAGTACATATCACTGCATTTCAACATGTTGTCCACATAGACAATGGCACACATGCAACGAGTTTCCAACTAGGAGTTGGCATACACATAGAAATAAGTCAGCAATCGATTCTTGCAATTGCATGAGAAAGCAAAGAAATTGCAGAAAGAGGTTGACGAATTGTAACAGTAAAAGGACAAGTTGATGGAAGAGACATCATAGGAAATCAATGCAATGAAGAAAGAGGAAGAGTATTTGAAAGTGAAGAGTTCCAAGGAGATTACAGAGTTGAGAAAGGAACAAGACGTCGTTGTGGTTAAAAAGGAACATCTCTTTGATAGCCAAGTAGCGTTGGAGGAGGCGATTGTGGATGCTTATCAGTATGTACTAGAGAGTAACGAAGAACTAGATACGGTTGCTAGAGAGTAGAAACTTAGGGCCGTCATTTCCTAGCTACGTAGGGACAACAACATTTTGGAGGCCTTCATACACCCGACCATGCCACCGAAGCAAATAAAAGAATGAAAGAGTGTTATATAAGTTTTGACGACACTGGTCGATGAGCTAAAGAAAGAGGCAAAGAAAGTGGTGGATGCAACTACGTAGTTTTGGGGAAACATAGTGTAGGACAAGAAATTGACACATCTGACCACATAATTGTAGGAATCAGAAGGACATATGAAGACATTGAAGATGTTGTTGAGAGTGATTCCACTGATGGTTTAGATCACCAAGTTAGTGGAGATAAGGGAGGTACAACAGCAAGTAATGAAGGTGCAAGAAGGCCAACAATGATGCAGCACACAGCTAGAAGATTCTTAGGAGATTGGAGCACAGATCTCTCTTAAATAGGTTTCTGTGCTACAAGAAACACTAGAAGGTAAAAAGTAAATCACTGAGAAAATAGTTGAACATGTAGTCACACATGATCTGATAACGTGCCAATAGATAGCTAACAAAATCAAAGTGCAAGTCAAGGAGATTACTCAGTAGTATCAGGATTTCAAGCACAAGATTACTAAGTACACCATGTCCACCAAGCGTGGCTCAAGGGCGAGCCACAAGATTGTTTTGGGGGTCTGTTGGAAGGTATTTTTGGATAATATAGTTGTACAACATCGCAGATGTTGTGCAAGATCAAAGGCATCATACAAGTAGAAGATGGCGTGCGAGGAAATATAATATTTTTTGTAATTTTATGTCACATTTTGTAGTTTGGTACCATATTTTGTGGGTATCGGTCGTTATTTTGTAGAATAAGTTAAGAGTTAGTTAGGAAATTTTCCAAGTGGACCTTGAATGTAAAGGAACAATCATATAAGTAGATGTTGAATTGCAAATATTAAGGGAGATCTTTGCCAAGACATGTTGAGATCAATCTTGTGTGGTGAATATCTTAGAGCATCTGAACTAATATCTGTTGACATGTGAATTGTTTTGAAGAATTTGTGATTTTATGCGGAAGTAATATGAGAGGACAAAAGTTAATATGAATCATTGTGTTCATTTCTATTTTCATGTTTTGTTGTTTTTTGTGACTCAATGATGAATGTGATGTGAATCTGCGACATGGATCTATGATGTGATGTTTCCCTATTTTAAATAATGGAATCCTGTTGGATTTGTTTGCACATCAATTTCTTTTTTGCAGTTATGAATAAATGATACAATCTATTCTATTAATGCTTAAGTAAATGGTCATATCTATTAATTTCATGATAAGTTGATAAGTGGATGCACATGGTCCCTTCTCATTCTATAAAAACTTGGTTCAATCAACTCTCCCTTGAACATCTCAGTTGAGACTTCATCCTCTTTGTCATTGTTTTCAGATGGGGTAAAACATGTCTAGGTTGGTGCTTAGGGAGATTGTGTAGGTTTGGGTGTCGAAAAAGCAGGAACCCCTATCGACTAGTTTTGTTAGATGGGTTTATTCCAACACCGTTGAAATGTGCACCATGTCTCTCCATAAAATGACTTTTGTACTCCTAATATTTGAGCACGATATCCAATGGGAAGAGGACACATCATTTAAGCATGCTTCTCATTGCACAGGAGCTCCTCGACATTGAGTGTGCAAATTCACTCAGCAAAATCATTCTAGATCCTGGATCTAGATCAAACCTTGATGTGAGCTGTCGAAACCTGCACCTCGTACCAAATTTCAATGATTTCAAGTGTTTGTTTGTCCTTGTATGTTGAATCAAGGAAATCAACCTCTGACGTATATCTTCATCATTCGTTGATCTACGACATTGAAAGATGCAGGTTCTAACAAGTTCCCCATATAGGGGTGTATATTTATCCCATGCTCATGTTCCCTTTTTCCACACCGTCGATCTCAAGCTATGGGATGCAAAAAATGGAATGTGAATCTCTTCTTTTTAGAACCAAACTTC
Source organism: Pseudotsuga menziesii (assembly GCA_001517045.1). Classification (NCBI taxonomy): domain Eukaryota; kingdom Viridiplantae; phylum Streptophyta; class Pinopsida; order Pinales; family Pinaceae; genus Pseudotsuga; species Pseudotsuga menziesii. Next base: position 491,014 of record LPNX010958478.1, read on the forward strand.
TTTATTTTCCTCTCTTTTCCCTTCATATTCTGTCATTTTACTACCTGGGTTATTTCATACCATTGATCATATGCCGAAACATTCTAGACCATTGATCTTGTGGATATGGAATCCAGAACTTCACCTTTTTACGACCAAATTATTAAGTTTCCCACTTTTCGATCTGTTCCCCTTTGCTCTCTTCTGGACAATTGATATTTGGTAGAAGTGCTCTAGACCGTCAATCTGGGGTATCACGGAATGTGGAAATTCAACCTTTCACGATCTAATTCTGATGTTTCTCGCTTTCTGATCTTTTTTTTGTTCTTTTTCGAGTCGTTGATATTTGACGAAAATGCTTTGAACTGTCAGATCTTGACCTACGAAACTCGCAAATAGAGATTCTAACTTTCAAATAAAAACCTCTTCTCTTTTTATCTTCTACCTTTCTATTGGACTGATGTGTTAGCACTCAAAATGTACCCAGGTTGTGAAAGGTAAATCCCGAGGTAACAAAAAAAACCACTTTAGAATGTATTTTTGACCTAATACAGTCAGAGAGGGATCTCTCACTATTTACAAAGTTTTTATACTCATGATATTTCAATAAAAGACAATCAGAAGGTTAGATTTTTGATGGGACAAATAGGACAAGTTTGTTTTAAAAGACTTGGTAGGACACTCATGGAGGAGACCATTGGGCAATGGAGTCAACAATTAGATCTGAAATAGGTTGTAGGAGGTAAGGTTTTGAAGGTTTATGAATAGAGGCAAGGTAGGCACCATGTCCTCGGTATTTAGGTATTAGCAGGTTGATTAGTAGACAAAGCAAGACATCCCATCAAACAGAGCACCTAACTAGGGTGAATTCTGTAAGACTTTAGAAGAAAATGTTTTAAAAATGCTTGAACAATGAACCTAGAGCATGCAAGATGAATTCTAGCCCATAAACACTAATGATCAAGAATGAAAGAAAATACAAATTCGAGTGGGAAACAAGATAAACAGTCACATAAAGAAATTACTTACTAAAGAAAAAGATGGCATAGGAATCCCTGCCATGAAAAAGGTTTTACATTCTTCCTCTGCAAATTTCATTCATCTACTGAAAAATTTGAATCCATTACAATGTAGATCCTCTCCTCTCTTGAAAATTCAACCCTAAAACTATCTATTACATTTTAATTTATATAAGAATAACCTCTACCTAACCTTGAATTCGAACCTAACTGAACTCCAAAAATAGAAATAGTTACAACAAAGTTTCTCCTGCATATCTCTAATGGTGATAGTTTTGTGAAATATGGGAGAGGTTTTTGTAAGTGGAAATGTTCCCGAAAACACCCATGTCTTTTTTTTTCCAAAATCATCTCAACCTCCTCATATTTTTCCTTTGAAACGGATGACTTAGATAATAAAATTGTAGATTTCTGGAAAAATAACTTGTGAAGACCTTTTAAATTCTCCCAACCTGTGATTACTGTGTAAAAATAGAAGGAAATTTTTGACTATATGCCTGTTAGGAATACAAACCTCTCTCATTTTTGTAGAACTAAACTCCATTTTCCTGAAACAATTCTTTGAATTTGATGGCTGAAATAGTCCTTTGCAAAACATGAAAAATGGCCTGTAACAATGACTTTGTTTCTCCTAAACCATAGCACTTGTGTGAAACTGAAAGATTTTATTGTGTATAGGAATTTTTTGAAGAAACCCCTCTCTCAGTTTCTCAAAATTCATATTAATTTGCTGTAAATAATTCTTTTCATTTGATGACCAGAACAATCATTTTGAAATCTGAACATTTTCCCTCTAAAGATTACTTTGATTCTCCCAATATTTAGCACATGGGTAAAAAATGAGAGAGTTTATTTTATATCATAATGTTATGATGAAAAACCTCTTTCAGTTTTTAAAAATGCTTCTTTGTTTTCCGGAAATAGTTCTTTGAATAAAATGACTAAAACAGTTATTTTTAGAAAAAATATGCTCTGTTGCTTCTAAAACTTGAATTGTTTAACTGTAATTCATAAAAAGAGAACATATAGCATCTATCCTTTTAATATCATGTACTGTAATATCACTCCCATGAATTTATTGATCAAGGTAGCCAAATTTGTTAATAGTTCCTCCAAACACTTGAATAATCCCAAGCTTTGGCACACTTTCAATTGTAAATTATGTTTGTAAGACTTTAAACACATACCAATACCTTCAGAAATGTTCTCATTGTATATATTTATCCAAAACTTCTGGGCTGATTTTCTTTTTGGGCTTTCCTTCTGCATTGTTGAGTGGTGGCTTCCCTTTTCTTTCTCTATTAAGATCAATTTCCAGCTCCTTGGTCAGACTCTTTATCTTTGCCATCTTCCCTTCCAGTTTTTTCCATTTGAACAGCATGAGACTTTGAGACAGCTCATTGATTGTTACATAAAATTACTACCTCTATATTTGCACGTTGACAACTAGCAACTCTTTCTGGTGCAATGCTACCAGTTGTATCATGAAACAAGTTATCCAATGTGCTCATTCACCATAAACCAATGAAAATGAAAATGAATTTACCGAAGTCAACTCACTTTTTATACACCGGCTCATTTCGGTACCCTTACCAAGTTGTTTTTTCTTTACCGATTTCCTTAGCGGAACTCACCAAAAGTTACCACGTGGAAAGTGGTTTAAAATTCTGCTACCACTCTTCCCTTCTAATTATCTCACACTTTTGCACTCCGGGATAGAATGGGACCATTGATGAAATTTCACTTTTTGTTTGAACCATTGGATTATTATATGTGCTAGTGGTTTGATTATACCTTAAGGAACAAATAGAGGTAATAAATCTTGTGAAAGATTAGCGCTTAAACCTTCATGGAGGACTTGGTTTGGTGAATACGAGGCCCCTTTTTATCTTCGAAAACGTAAATTATTTAATACCAAAAATTATATAAGATTGAATATAAATCCAATCATTGGTTTATAAAACCCATTTTATAAATTTCATTCAAAAGCGAATAAAACTTTTTTCCCCACTTGTGAAAGACTTATTTCTCTTTTAACCTAAAATTCCTTTAACTTCTTTTATTTTCCAACTTGGAAATAGCTTAATGATAAAACTTTGGAAACCAACTCAATCACCCATGAAAACTTAAAATTTTGAAGGCAATAAAACCAATTCCAACAAAAATAAATTTAGTGCTAACAACTGGCTACAACTAGGGATGCTATACTCCCTGCGAGGTAGCAAAGAACCCCATAGACCAGGTGCCAAATCTATTGGGTTTCTCTTAATTTTTCTCTAAATTCCTCAACCTGTTATGAACTAAACCATCAACTGAAACCATTTTGCAAACAAATCGCACTCTGTCAAGCTGTAACCTATAACTAAATTGCACTTGAAACTGAAACCAAAATGAAAATTGTTGAAAGAAATGCTCGCCATGTCGAGCTTATTCATGCCTACCTATCCTACTTAACTAAGCACAAATTCCCAATCAAGCAAAATATGACTTCCAATGAAGCCAATCAAGAAATTTATCGAATAATTCCATTTCTTCTTCATGCTTGATTGAAATTAGAACATAAGAAAAAAATAGCAATATGTTATGATGAAAAATTTGTCCTTTGCTGCAAACATATAACCAACTACTCCATCTAAAATTTTTATCCATGTACTCTACTACTGGATCATAAAAAACATGACAAATTTCAAAATACTCAATCACTTGTTTGTGCTGACAAGGCTGTCCAAATTGTAACTCCTCTTGCATACTGTCAAACAAATATTTAAAAGAGCTTTGAAAGGAATTATCATGATTGTTTTTAAATGATATATCAGCAACTTCATTTAACATTTCTAAATTTACAAATCCATTCTTCTCAAGCACTTGAAGAGGAATATCATTTTGTTCTTCAACAAGATTAAGCAGAAAGATGTCTCGTTGACAAAACGTTTCTGAATTGGAAAGATTTAAAGAAACATCCCATTGAGAGTCCTCATCGCCTTCTTTGTGATCCCTTTGTTTATTGCACACTGTTGGTTCTTTCACATACTGAGATTTATGGCATGATTGCTCTTCCTTTTCATTATATATAAGTAAAATAAAATTTTCATTAAAACCATCACTAACAAAATTTTTAACAAGCTGACTGCAATCTTCAAAAAAACCATCAAGAATATAACCCTCTTCCTTCCTATCACTTGGATGATCATCTTCATGCTCATATACTTTTTCCAATTCTAATCCAAGGTCTGATTTCTCTTTAATTGCATTTTCAGAAAATAAATATGTGGAGGGACTCTAAGACTGAAAATTATCAGAATCAGAATTCTTTATGTAATCACCCACAAAAGCATTAGAACTTAGAGGAAATTGCTGCTGCAACAAGGAAATTTCTGATTGGGAATAAGCAGCCTCATCTTGAAACAAAACTTTGGAAGTTGAATAATATGAAAAAGGTTTTGACTGACCATCCCAACTTCCTTCTTGGTCACACAAAGATTGACAAGACTGCTGCAAATTATCATCTACTTCAGGAAAAGAAATGTAGCTGGTTGAATCAAAGTTTTGGCTCATGTCTCTTTCAGTCAAGGAATAAATTATTAACTGCTAATATTTTTCTTGAATGTGAAGACAGCTAATTTGTATTTCTTTTTTCTAAAATGGGTTCTCATATAAAATTTATAAAATCTCTTCATCGATTAACTCATCATCACTATACATGTTTTCCAAATCTCTAATGAAACCTTTAACATGCGTAAAACAATCTTGAACCAGAAACAAGGAGGGGTATTGGTTTTTGTAATGTTCATGAAATACTGTACGAAAATTAATAAGGTAAAACAAACTTTCTGATGGTAACCCTTCATACCATGAACTTGCATCTCCTTCTAAAGTAGCCATGAACATTTTCATTAAATAATCCTCATGCAATTTAACTCCGAGCTTATGTATATGCACATGAAATCTAACCAAATGAAGGGCAGCATCATCATTCTTTTGATCTTTAAACTTTGGAAGACCTCTTTGCCAATCCACTTTAGGTATTCAATTTGGAAAACCAGGAATATGAGCACGATTCATAGGAGCATACCTTGCAGACAAACAACTCATCTCGACAAATGAATATACTGAATCAACTCTTCAAACTTTACAATCTTCTGACAGTGGAGTTGCCATAAGAATTCTGAAAACTGGATTCTTCGAAGATGGATTCGCTAGGTGAAAGATGCACAACCTTGCTAATATTTGACTGTTCTTCACCATCAACAATCAAATATGAAACTATGTCATTTATACCCAGGGATTATTTGAACCTTCATTCGCCGGCAACGGCGCCAGTTTGTTAGCACTCAAAATGTACCCAGGTTGTGAAAGTTAAATCCCAAGGTAACAACAAAAACCACTTTAGAATGTATTTTTGACCTAATACAGTTAGAGAGGGATCTCTCACTATTTACAAAGTTTTTATACTCATGATATTTCAATCAAATACAATCAGAAGGTCAAATTTCTGATGGGACAAATAGGACAAGTTTGTTTTAAACAACTTAGTAGGACACTCATGGAGGAGACCATTAGGCAATGGAGTCAACAATTAGATCTGAAATAGGTTACATGATGTAAGGTTTTGAAGGTTTATGAACAGAGGTAAGGTAGGCACCATTTCCTTGGTCTTGAGGTATTAGCATGTTGATTAGTAGAGAAATTGAGACATCCCATTAAACAGAGCACCTAACTAGGGTGAATTTTGCAAGACTTTAGAAGAAAATATTTTGAAAATGCTTGAACAATGGACCTAGAGAATGCAAGATGGATTCTATCCAATAAACACTAATGCTCAAGCATGAAAGAAAATACAAAATGCAGTGGGAAATAGGATAAACAGTCACATAGAGAAATTACTTACTGAAGAAAAAGATGGCACAAGAATCTATTCCATGAAAAAGGTTTTACATTCCTCCTCTGCAAATTTCATTCATCTACTAAAAACTTTGAATCCATTACAATGTAGAGCCTCACTGGTCTTGAAAATACAACCCTAAAACTATAAATTACATTTTAATTTATAGAAGAATAACCTCTACCTAAACTTGAATTCGAAACCTAACTGAACTCTAAAAATAGAAACAGTTACAACAAAGTTTCTCCTGCATATCTCTAATGGTGATAGCTGTGTGAAATCTGGGAGAATTTTTTGTATTGGACATGTGCCCAACAAAACCCATGTCTTCTTTTTTCTAAAATCATGTCAGGATCCTCGGAATCTTCCTTTGAAACTGATGACTCAGATAATAAAATTGTAGATTTATGGAAAAATAACTTGTGAAGATCTTTTAAATCATCCCAACCTGTGATTATTGTATAAAAATTGAAGTAGATTTTTGACTATAGGCCTGTAAGGAATACAAACCTCTCTAATTTTTGTAAAATTAAACTCCATTTGTCTGAAACAGTTCTTTGAATTTGATGGTTGAAATAGTCCTTTGGAAAGCATGAAAAATGGCCTGTAAAACTGACTTTGTGTCTCCTAAACCATAGCACCTATGTGAAAACTTAAAGAGGTTAGTGTGGATAGGAATGTTTTGAATAAAATCCTCTCTCAGTTTCTCAAAATTTTTCTTCATTTGTTGTAAACAATTCTTTTCATTTGATGATGATCCAGATGGATATCGGTGGCCACCCACCTATTCCACTGGCTCAAAACAAATGTCGATCGTGGCAGTTTCCTAGTTATTTTTCTGCAAATTTTCGAGTCCTAAACTTCTGGAGTTGTTTTGAGGCCCTAAACGAAATTTTTTGGATATTTGGGAATAAATAGTTGCCATTGGCATGCATTTGGTTGACCAAAAGTTGTAAATATTAGATAGACCTTTCCAACGAGCTATTGAACGCCCAAATCGAAGATCGTATGCAAAAGTTATGACCCCGAGAAGTTGACTGTTCAACTTACCATCGTGGGGCCGTAAAATTTATGATGATTCATCTTCTAGGGTTATGTTTTGGACTTTTGAGGTTATCACTTCATTCTTCTTATAAATAGGCCTCTTTGGCCTCATTTTGTATTCAGCTTGGCACGAATGAGCGTAGCAGCCACATCTCTTCTCAGAGATAGCTACCACCATTCCAGCAATTGTATTACAGTCTGTTCTATTTCCGCCATTTAATAGAATATGTGTTTACTGTATCTTTGTTTTCTTTGAAAAATGTCTTTTATTATGATTCTGTATATGTTCTTTCATTTCATTTGCGCATAAATCCGGATCAGATGACTAGAACATTCATTTTGAAATATGAACATTTTCCCTCTGAAGATGACTTCAATTCTCTCAATATTTAGCACCTGGGTAAAAACTAAGAGAGGTTATTGTAGATCATAATGTTATGATGGAAACCTCTTTCCATTTTTGAAATTTCTTCTTTGTTTTCTAAAAACAGTTCTTTGAATAAAATGACTAAAATAGTTATTTTCAGAAAAAATATGCTCTGTTGCTTCTAAACCTTGAATTGTTTAACTGTAATTCATAAACAGAGAACATATAACATCTATCCTTGTAATATCATCTATTGTAATAGCAATCCTATGAATTGATTAATCAAGGTAGACATATTTGTTAATAGTTCCTCCAAACACTTGAATAATCCCAAGCTTTGGCACACTCTCCATTATAAAAAAATTTTGTAAGACTTTAAACACATACCAATACCTTCACGAATGTTCTCACTGTATATATTTCTCCAACCCTTCTGGGATGATTTTCTTTTTGGGATTCCCTTCTGCATTGTTGAGTGGTAGCTTCCCTTTTCTTGCTCTATTAAGATCAATTTCCATCTCCTTAATCAAACTCTTTATCTCCGCCATTTTCCCTTCAAGTTTTTTCCATTTGAACACCATGAGACTTTCAGATAGCTCGTTGATTGTTACACAAAATAGCTACCTCCTTATTTTTGTTGAAGAGAGTAATATCACCCGTAGTTAGGTTAGAGAGTTAGTTAACCCACGACAGTATTTACCTAACTATGGTATTCACCCACAGTAATATTGTTTTGTATTTCCTATTTAAACACCTCTGAATAATGAGAAGGAAATTTATTTTCCCGTGTGTTTTCTGTTTGCTCCATTCTTTTCTTTCTCATGGTACCAGAGCTTAAGGCTTGATCCTTCCATTGTTGGGGTAAGCCTTTTCACAGAGTGGAAAGAACTCTATGGAGCTGAAAATCCATTTGGAACAAATATCTCATTTCTTTGTTAGCTTTGCTGCATTCTCCAGGCAGCAGGACACAGCAGATCCCCTCCATGGCATAGTGGCAGATCTATTTCCATTTCTCCCAGATATGCACAATTCGAACATAGCAGATCCACTTCAAGCATGCCAGCCTCTTTAAAAATATTCACAGTAGCCCCGCGCTCCTCCTTTAGGCCACTTAGATACCTGCAATCAAGCGAGGAAGCAATCATGGGGGTTGCAACAAAGAGCTCTACAGCCTGTTGAACAGTCCATTTTTCGTTCCCTGCTCATCACGCGACGATTGTGTCTCTGCGTCCTCTATTCATTTCAGCAATACCAGATCTAATTCGTTGGAGCTTGGCTTGGAGGATTCTTCAGCAAATCGATTCCATGACCAAGCAATTGATTGCCAAAGCATGAAGATAGTCTTCAGCAGATCGATTTATGCAGCTCGCAAGGGAAGACTACCGTCGATACTTGAAAGATAAAGGTAGCTTCCAAAATCTTTTATCTCTTCACCGTATTTCACCATATCTGTGTTGTGATCTATGTTATTTAGATCGCCGCCATTGTTCAAGACTACATTGTAGTATAACTCTGGATCTGAGCCCAATTATGAGACAAAAATGGATCTGGTAGAAGTAGTCAGTTAAGTCAACAATTATTGTTATCTGGGTCATGGTTTGAGGAAACCTTCCTGCCACATTTATATCCACAAAGAGAAATTTCCCAATGTTACAAGACTAAGAAAAGTAGGACTGTGTTGTATGTGAACCACGTAGAGGTGAAGCCAATACTGATGAAAACTTGTTGAGGAAACTATGCGTAGGGCTTCCTGTTAGAGCCACCAATCGGTTGTGCAAAAGAGATCTCGAACATTAAAAGGAGCTTGGTAAAGGGCGTGAAATATACCCATGATCTACTGTGAGAAAGATCCACTGATCACGTGATTGATTATTGATGTCATTGTTTCATACCTATAGACTTGTGAAGAGGAGCCGTCTCTTGTGAAAAGAGATATTATTATTGTCCTCTTGTAAAAGGAGGTCACTATCCAAAAATCCTGATTTGCTAGTGGACGATGCCACTATTTGGTGGGAAGGATCTAGTGTTAAAGTCAAATTTGTTGATTAAGAGAGAGAATCTACTGTTGAGAATCAAACTGTCGACAAATAGATTGAGGGATCCGCTATTGTAAGAGAAGACTGATTCTTGAAGATGGTGCTACTCGAAGCAAATTCAGAAGAATATGAAGAGGTAAGAAATATTCTAACACCACAAGGTTTATGGCAGAGTTTTAATGGAGATGAGTATGATGTATGGGAAATCAAAGTAATTAATGTGTTAAAATTGCAATATTTATGGCACTTCATAGCTGAAGAGGATCCCATTGATCTAGAAAATTTTATTGGTTTGACAGAATTTGAAAAAGAAAGAAGGAAAGTTGTTGCCTTATGTCTCATATATGACATTATAGACTATTCTCTATTTCACTACATTGTAGAAGCTAATACTCCAAAGGAAGTATGGGATACACTGAAAGAAGTCTTCAGTGAGGAACCAACGGTAGAGGAAGATGACTCTGTAAGTCCGGAAGAGCACCAGGAATCCCACACTAAAGTGGAAGACAGTCAAGATGATTGTCTCTATGAGGCACCTACTGATCATGTAAATCCATCAAAGGATGTTGATCCAGTTATGTTTGATGATGACAGTGAAGGCAAACCTGTCACTGCAGCAATCCTCAATGATGTGAGTGATAGTCTCTTTGAGCAAGATATAGTTGATGGCAACATAGAAGCTGCAATAGTTGTTGAGAATAAGCAACAACTAGCTGATAGCGTCACAAAAGAAACAGCATTATGCAGTCCACCCCAAAACTAGAAAACAAGAAGTTTGAGGGAGATCTATGAGCACGCTCCTGTTACTGATGAGCATCTACAATATGCTCTATTTTCTTCTCAACCCACACTTTTTGAAGAAATCATGAAGGATGCACAGTGGGTTCAAGCTATTGAAGAGGTCAATAATGAAGTAGTTGTCAATGATGAACAACACCAAGATGTGAATGCTCTCCAATAAAAGATGAAATATATTCATATTTTTTCTAACAAAAATGTTCAGTGTGTAGGTAAAGATGACAATCAGAAGAATCATATTGAAACTAAGGATGAATACTTTCACTATGTTCCAGAACACTATGTTCCAGAAGATGACGAAGATCAACTACTTAGCATGAAGATCCAGAAGACAAAGAAAAAGAATTCCAAGTACACTTCAAGGAAGAAAGTCAAGCTGAAGTTTTTTGAATGAAATGTAAGCCTAGCTAAGACATAGACTAGCAGGCTTATTTAGGCATAGACAATGCTGATGATGTACTACAAGTTGAGATTAAGGCGGTGTGTTGAAGAGAGTAATCTCACCTGTAGTTAGGTTAGAGATTTAGGTAACCCACGACGGTATTTACCTAACTGTGGTATTCACCCATAGTAATATTGTTTTGTATTTCCTATTTAAACACCTCTGAATAATGAGAAGGCGAATCATCTACCCGTACTATTTCTGTTGTTCCATTCTTTTCTTTCACAATTTGTACGTTGATAACCAGCAACTCTTTCTGGTGCAATGATACTAGTTGTATCACGAAACAACTTATCCAATGTGCTCATTCACCATAAACCAATGCAAATGAAAATGAATTTACCAAATTCAACTCGCTTTTTATACACCGGCTCATTCTGAGACCCTTACCAACTTGTTTTGTCCTTACCTCTTTCCTTAGAGGAACTCACCAAAAGTTACCACGTGGAAAGTGGTTTAAAATTCCACTACCACTCTTCCCTTTCAATTATCTCACACTTTTGCACTCCATAATAGAATGAGACCGTTGATGAAATTTCACTTTTTGTTTGAACCGTTGGATTATTATATGTGCTAGTGGTTTGATTATACATTACGGAACAAATAAAGGTAATAAATATTCTAAAAGCTTAGCGCTTAAACCTTCATGGAGAACTTGGTTTGGTGAATACAAGGCCCATTTTTGGCTTGGACAAAGTAAATTATTTAATATCCAAAATTATATAATCTTGAATATAAATCCAATCATTGGTTTATAAAACCCATTTTATAAATTTCATTCAAAAGTGAATAAAACCTTTTTCCCCACTTGTGAAAGACTTATTTCTCTTTTTACCTAAAATGCCTTTAACTTCTTTTCTTTTCCAACTTGGAAATAGCTTAATGAGAAAACTTTGGAAACCAACTCAATCACCCATAAAAACTTAAAATTTTGAAGGCAATAAGACCAATTCCAACAAAAATAAATTTAGTGCTAACATACTGATCTTTGGTGGAAACATTCTGGGCCGTCGGATCCCAGACGATGGGGGGAGGAAGTTGGGTTTTATAACTTTTTACACCTCAAACTTGCTTTTTTCTTCTTTTTGCTCCTGATTTTTCCTTGGTGGAAATGAGTTTTTTCCTTTGATCTTGTACTCTATGCATCCCAGTTGTCCATTTCATGTTATCATTCAACTAAGCGTGGATTTCTTCATTTACATGCATCTTCAAGGCCGAAAAATAGAATCTTTTAAGTATTTGGGATTTTGAATCTAGAAATACCCCTTCAGACATTTTCATACCCTCATAATCATTCTTTAAGGTTCTATGATATGAAAATTTTCATACCTTACTTCACCATTTAGTGGACAAATCCCTTTGCAATTACTTATCCTGAAAATGGTGCTAACAAGTGGATCCAACTCGAGATGCTATACTCCTTGTGAGGTAGCAAAGAACCCCGTAGAACATGTGACAAATCCATTGGGAGGATCCCAACCTTTTTCTGAAATCCTCAACCTGCTTTGATCTATAACCATCAATTAAAAAATTATGTAAGAAAATCCCTTTGTAAATGGTAACCCATCCATCCTTTGAAAACTGAAAACAACTCTAATTGCAACCTGAACATTGACACCAATACTAAAACTATAAATAAATTGAAAAAATGTTGAAATAAATGCTCGCAATGTCGATTCTATTCATATATAATTACCTTCCCTACTTGATCCAACACAAATTCCCAGTCAAATAAACTCTGACTTTGAATGAAGCCAATCAAGCAACTGACCCAAAAATTTAGCTTTTTCCTCCTGCTAGATTAAAATTAGAATAGGAATATAAAGGCAGCAGGCTATGATAAAAGACTTGATCCTTATTGCAAACACATAACCAACCATCCTGAATGAAAATTCTTTCCATATATTTAGTCATAGGATCATAAAGAACATGACAACTTTCATATTTTTCTGCCATTTGCTCGCCATAATCATGCTGCTCAAAATGGAACTCATCTAGTACCCTTTCATACCAAATTTCAAACTTAATCTTAAAAGGAATTCTCATGATATTTTTCAAAAGATATATCAAACACTTCATTCAAAATATCAAAATTTCAATTTCAATTTCTTCCAAATGTCTTAAAGGAAATATCATTATTTTCTTCAGTAAAATCAAGTGAACAAAATCCTTTTTTCTTGAGATGGAATTTCTGAATTTGAAAGGTTTAAAGAAGTGTTCCATTGAGAGTCCTCATCTCCTTATTTTTAAGTCAAATATTCATCATAAACTATTGGTTTTTCCACATGCTAAGATTGATTGTATGATGGATCCTCTTGCTCACCTTCCACCTCTAGATAGTTCATGAAATTTTCCATTATCTAAATTTTTTGTTTTTGTTTAGAGACGTGAAGTATATGTATCAGTTTTTCTAATGAAGAATAACACAAAGGAAAACTATCACTTCCAGCACAGTCACTATCTTTTCTATTTTCATCCCTTTGACCTTGGATCTCAATGGAATTTTTTACACTAACAATCCTGATCTTACAAAATCTATAGTTGGATATTTATGCATAACATCCAAGAAGTTCTCCTCATACTCATGATATATAGGTGGACTGAAATTTTTCTTAAAACCATAACTAACAAAATTTATGACAGGATGATTACATTATTCATAAAACAAATCCTTTTTACCCTTTTCTAGTACAAAATTGGGTTGATCGTCTTTATTTTTGTTTCAAAACTTCTTTTCCTTTTGCAACCTCTTCATATTCAATTGGTACAACAATTTCAAGTTCACAAGGAATATCATCATTAAAGAAAATGGAAAACGTGAAGTTAGTATCAACAACATAGATAGCATGACTGTCTGGTTTAATATTTTTCTTACTCCTAATCATGTCTGTTATTTTGTCTCTGTATTCCATGTTTCTTAACAATTCATTGAAAGGAATGGAATCTTTCAATTTTGAGAGCTTTGTCTCCAAGTTAAAAGTGGAAACATCTTTCTCTACATCCACCAGTGTTGGTTGTTTCACTTCTTTTGTTTTCTCTATTTTATTTTTTGATTCTTTATATACAATGGGTTCTTTTTGTTTTTCCCTTCTCTTTTTTTTATTGTATTGACTACTAGAAGGTTTATTTCGATTTAACCTTCCTTTATTTACAGTAACATCTCTATTTCTCAATTTGACCTTTCTTTGGACATCATCTATGGCAAGCAAATATCCTCTTTGGTACTGCTCTGACTCTTCCTCAAAATTGTTATTGTCATCCTCCTGAGAAAACATACTATGCTATCCCTTTGTGAGGTATATTGCAGAATCCAAATAACCAAAATGGTGAATATGATCCTCAATAGATTCAACCTCTTCTTCATATGCAACACAATTCTCATGGAAAGGTGGCCTTATTTTTTGAACATCTGGATTTCTAGGATTTCTCATATCTCTCTGTATAATGTGTGGAGGTGGGGGATGATTGGGCCTTGTGAAGTTTGGGTTTCTGATTTGAGTCTCATTATGTTGTATGTTAAATGGTATATTACCAATAGTTAGACTATCCTTCAATTTTTCCATTTTTTTCAACAGCATTTCAAACCTTGCATCATTAGGAGAGGAGGCAATAGATGTATAAGGAACATTTTATTCTCTACCTTTCCTTCTATCTATTTCTACTTTTTGCTTTATTTTTCCACTTGCGATCATGTTAGGTTCCACCTCTAAAGAAGCTTGAAACATAGCAGGAAGAATTGTTGATTAGCTCTCTCTAAATAATAATGAAAAGTCACCATCAAAGGAATCAACATAATGGAGTTTTGCAGCACCTACCAGGGGTTTAATATTAGTAGGAATAGATTTATACAGCCTCATAAGTCAACTAGAAAAATCATGTACAGATTCACAACCTCCTTTCTTAATATTATTATATTGAAAAAGAACCTGCAAAGGACTTTTCTTATCATCCCATATTTCTAAGAATGAAGTTTTGAAAGCTTCATATGTGGAAATGGACCTAGAAGGTAAATATCTAAATCATTTCTTAGCCTCTCCTGACAAAATTTGTGAAAACAACCCCATCTCCACATCATCATCATCATCGACCTCTTCCAAGTCGACAAAATCGTCAAATATATCAACATGCTTCTTGTTGTGAAATTTCCATCTCCATCATACAAGGTAATTCTCTGGGAATTTAGAGGACCACCATGCAGTACAGAAAGTAAGGCCAATGGAGCAAAGCCAATAGTTATTTGTCTAGGTGGATTTGGAACACAAGGAGGAGCTTGAAAGGCTGGAGGGGTTTGAACAGTTGGTGGGATATAAGGCTGAAATCTCTCAACATGATAGTTTCTTTCTTCAGTTTTCACAGATTTTTGAATATTTTACCAAAGAGAATCAAGCAAATATGATTCTAACCTACTATGATTAATTCCAATTTTCTTTAGATCAGATTCATATTTTGATTTCAACAAGTATCTTTTAAAATTTGTTTCCCTCCCAAAATCTTGAATGCTATGAAATTCTTGAGAAGATGAAGCACCAATGTGAGAAATATCTATTAGTTCTTTTCCCTTACTTCTAAGCAATATTTCTATATTTTCCACACTTAGTAATATTTCAGTATTAGGGTTATATCATGTATGTCACCTCCTGGGAGCTAGGATCCCTTCTAAAATCCTGCCCATAATCAATGTGGAGTAAAAAGGGAAAACATACAACCTATTTCAAATGCAGAAGTCTTTGTTTTCCCACATAAACCCTTTATTATGGGAATATTTGTCGTCTCCTAGGGATGATTTGCACTTTCGTTCTCTGGAAATGACACCAATTTGTTAGCACTCAGAATTGCACCCTAGGTTGTGGAGGGTAAATACCAAGGTAACAGCAGAACCACTTTAATAAAGGGAGTTGGCTTCTTCCTTTATAGAGAGGGATATCTAACATATTTTTAATAGGGACAGATAGACAAAGAAAACACAATTCAGATTAAGTTTGTGGTTGAAACAAGGCAAGCAAATATTGGGCTATGGAGTCACAAATATCCTTATGAAATAAGGAACTGTTTGCAGGTGAAATTATACAAAGGAAAGGTAGCACTGGGTTACAGTCAAATAGTATTTTTTTTGTCATAAAGAGAGAACAAGAACAATCCATCAACACAGAGCACCTAAAAGATGAATTCTGCATCAATTTTAGAAAGAAATATTGGTGGATACCTCAAACAATAGGCATATCATAACAATATGAATTCTGAACTATTATACACTTATTTTAGATATCAAGAACACATAATGGTAAGTTTAACAGGAAAGGACATGCACATAGGGAAGGAAATAACAGACTGTAACTATGAAATGCACAGGAATTTGTGCAGTAACAATCGAACATTCGTCTATGCAATTTTCTTAGTGATAGAATACAAAAAGCATAACAAAAAATTATCACGGGTTCCAACCCTATCTTCCTCTATTGAGGGTGTATAGAAATCTACGACGAGTAGTGCGACAAATGAAAAGAGAATCTACTATCATGCAGAAAAGAAATGGCTGGAAAGACACATGTCATAAGATCGTAGCTGCTAATGTTAGTGTAAGCCGGAGAATAGCGCATGTATAAAGGAATATTTTGTAAGTTAGGCTGATAGTGCCTTGTGTTAGTCTATGTCATTTTGTAACCATTTTGGACGACTAATTACGATCTGTAACAAACACACTATATGGAGTCGACCCTGCACTGTCTTGTATAAGTTATCAATAGGAGGAACCCATTTTGTATAAGGGTTAGAAATTAATTCAAGACCAGAGAGAAATGTGATAGTATAGTAGTAGAAGGTTGTTGAGCAGGTAACCTATTTTGCAGAAGGGTTGTTGATTAGTAGTTTAGAAAGAGTCATTCTGTAGCTGAGTGCACAAATAGTAGTAGAGGTGTTGATCTAGGTTGTTTGTGGATCAGTAGGAATAGGAGAGCATAATAAACCATATATCATGACAGCATGAAGGAGTTTGAGATAAAATGGCATATCTCAAATAGTCTGTAGTCAATTTGTAGACTAAAAGGTGCCAAATATTTGGCATACCATATGAAGAGCACCTTTGTGTTTTTTCTTTATTGGTTTTCCACGTTACATCTTGTGTCAATTGATTATGAATGTTGAATAGTTGTGATTGGTTATTGGTTATATTGCATTATTTATACTTATTGTTTAAATGATTGTCGTGTTGTTAACAAAAGAGGTTGAATCCATGAATGAATTGCATTATTGGAAACACTATGTATTGCTTCAAGTTAGTTGTAGGTAAGTGCTAAGTCAGAATTTGTGTCGAGCTGTTGAATGAATGAATGAATTAACAATATTATTGGAAGCATCATGCATTATTCCAAGTTCATTTATTGATAAATCGCTAAGGGGTAATATGTGTCGCAAGCGGGTTGTGTCGCACTATTAAGTTGTTCATTTCCTAATTAAGTTCATTTGTGCCACTTTCAAGTTAGTAAAATAATCCAACCTTTCGACTCTATCGAGCTCGTTGGTTGTGTTCCAAGGGATTGTAATCCCTCTCTGAACTATGGAAACATGGTTTCGGCGGTTTCCCATTAGAATATATCGGGCGAGAATTATCTTGCAACGTAGGCATTGCCGACTGACCTTGCTCTATCGAGCCAATATCTTGGGTGTTTTTTTGGCAGTTTGTTGTTGTCAAAAATAGTTCACAAGTGTTGGGAAAAGTATCCAAGAAATGATATTGTTGCCAAAAGTCTTAATTATTTGAGTCAAGGGAAATGTTGTTGAATCCAACAAAGAAAGAAATACAATATTGGTTGGATTCTAAAACATTAGCATTTGCGCAAAGGGAAAGAAGAGGCTCGGGTTCACGGTTGAGCCCAGAAGCCTAGTTCGACCGATACTTGTACACAAATATTCACAAAATATTATTTGTAGAGTTTCCTATTATGATGCATGAGTGGTTCTCAAAATTGGAAACTTAGTAGATGAACTTTCAGAAAAGGGAAGCAGTCAAGTGGAGTTCTCAACTCGTATGCAAGTTATTAATTGTAAGTAACCCCATCTCTAGGGCCATTAATTTTTAGGTCAACAGTATTTTAAAATGATATATTACTGAGTTTGCAGTTGAGACGATAACCTCATATAGTGAGGTTGAAAGAAATGTTTTCAAAGGACCCCACAAGAGGTACTTGTTGTCTATAAGTAAATGGATAAAAATGCTCATCTCTGAGAAGGGAATTTTGCAACTAAGAAGTAACTGAGTCACATATCCAAAAGAAAGGATATGTCATTGACAACTTCTTTAAAGAAAATTGGAAATGGTGAGATGAGATGTTCCTAGGGAGTACAAAATATGGACTAGAAGGTGCAGTTTTAAGGAGTGGGAGAATATTTCGGTCAAGAAAAAGAAGAAAGACAATAGGTGAAGGTCGAAGTCCTAGTATGTTCAGAGAAAGTCAGTATGAATTGAGGTTGCATATAGACGAAGGTTCTTGTGACGAAGAGGAAGACTATAACCCAATTTATTAAGGAATAGAAGATTTAGAAGAATCTGTAGAGACACCAAGATCAGAACGTAACTACACCATACCAGCAAAATGACCATAGGTATGATCTAGAGCCTCATCCCCTAAAAGAATTGTGAATACTAGTAGTACTAGTGCTGTGACTAGTGTGCAAGGAAGTCTACCTTCGTTAAATTTTTCATTGAACATCCCCAACACTGAATCAATGGATGGGACAAATATTAGGTTACCTACATTCAATGGAAATGGACTCTAGGATCCAAAGCAAGAATGGTTCCTCTGTGAAGTTGTTCGGACAGCTCACCAAGTTCAAAATGCAGAAAAAAGGAAAGCGTAAATGGTTACGACTATGCGGGGTCGCAAGCTGGACTAGTTTATGAATTTTTTCATAGTACCACCAGGAGACGCACAAAAGACTCTTGATAAGATACGACTTGTGATGATTTTCAATTTTAGAAAACCTAAATCTGAGTCATCGTGTATAACTAAGATCAAGGAGATAAAACAGTCACCAATAGATTCCATATGAGATTTTAACTAGCGGTTTAAAACTATGATGGCCAAAGTAATTTTCCAGATGTCGGATGTAAAACATAAAGAGTGTTTTATTACTACACTATTACCAAAAATCCGATTCCCTTTGATGCAATAGAAGATTGTGTCACAGACGAAGTCACCAGAAATAGCTATGAAGCTGAAAGCCTCACCAATTGGAGATGGTGGCACAGGGATGATGCAGATTCAGTCGTTGTTGGATAATCTGACAGTACAACTTCATGATATCAAGAAGGGAAAATAATTTCAGGAGGATTTATGTTGTACAAGATGTAGAATGGATGGACACCGTAAGGGTAATTGTCCAGCGTACATGAACTATATTTCATCAAGTGCTCGTAATCCATTGAGTACCTAAGGACTACCTTGGTGTCAAATATGCCAGTCTAGAGGACATCATGACGAAGAATGTATATACTTGTATATTATTATAAATAACCCACACAACTTTTATTGTAAATTATGTAATTCAGTAGGATATGCTGAGAAATATTGTAGAGCATATCATCTCTTGAAGGAGAATATGGTAGAGACCTACTTAATGAATAATGACTGGTAGGTGCATGCTGAATATGCAAAAGCACACTACCATCATGTGCATCATCCATAGTATTATCCCAATTAACCATAGAATCAATATACACCGCAACAACAACACCCTTCGCTTAGGGGGCATGGAAATTTTACACGAAGAGGATGGTACCCAGTAGGATTTGGCAGAGGAAGAGGTTAACTCATGTGCTACAACTATGGGAAACTGGGCCATTATTCTAGATATTTATAGGAACCTACAAATAGATTCTCATATTGAAAAGCATAGGATCGTAATGTGGAACAATGTCCATAGTTGATTGCAAAATGGAAAGGTCGGGCCAAGGGAGTTCCTAACCCCGCTTAGAATACCAACCCAAATGTTCATATGATTGTTGCTCAGCCAAGAGAACCAAAGGTCCTTGTTGTAACATGAGGAGGCTCTATGACTGTAGCAGATCAAAATATACAATAGGAACTATCACAGGTGTGACCCGCGGCATAGAGGAAAGTATCGTTTGATGTTCAAAAGAAGAAGCAAGTGTTCTTGGATGTGCAACCTGAGTTTGTAGATACACATGAAATGTCGACCTCATTCAAAGTCAGAGATATACTGAATTTATTTTAGCAGATATTCTAGAAGAAGTTCCCAAAAAATGTTAGTAAGCTCAAAACATTCTTTTCAAGTTGATTAGTGCTAATCCATGATAAAGAAGCTATTGCAGAATTACAAGTGCTTGTAGAAGAAACCCTAGTAGAGTCTCCACCAGAAGGAAGAGTTAACCATGTTAGAACAAAGAAATACAAAATTGGCCACGAGTTAAGAATGATTGTGTAGATAGGATACTATAACATTGATTATATTTTCATATATCTGGGCTCAAACGTCAATATTTTGATGCGACAAACCTGGAAAAACATGGGTAAGCCACACTTGGACTATTCCATAGTACAATTGAGGCTTGAAAATCAAGTGAAGGTCCTACCGATTGGTAGCTTAAGTCAAGTTCATGTCGATGTCGAGAGGCTATGAAAATTTGCATACTTTGAAGTTGTATATATTGTCGAAGAAACAAATCCATATCCCGTGTTTCTTGGGATAGATCAGGAAATAGATAATTATACAATCATAAAATTCAAGAACAGAATCCTCTCATTTGAGAATGAAGAAATGAGGGTAGTTTTTCCCATTGACCCACTGAAGGCACAAATATATGTCAAAGCAGTCAATAGTGAAGGGCAAGGTGATTATCTAGACCATATATATAATGTCACTTCCTTCCAAAATGATTACATAAATCCTACAGTGGATGGGAATCTAAGATGGAGGAGTACTAGCTCATGCACCTCAGACTCAGGGGACACATTGGAGAATTGGAAAAATATACTGCATGAAGTATCTGTGAGGAGATGCGCCATGGTTACTAGGTATGTGTAAATGGTGGAGACTCAGTTGAGGGATTTACTTACATATGAGGGATTACCTAATCTTGTGACATTTCTAAGTGAGTTTGAAGAAATGGTCACAGAACCACGGTGGTTGTATGCGTTAGACGGTGTTCTAAAAGCTACACCTTATATATGGTAGGGTACGCATAAGAAGTTGATATCTGAATGGCCATAATGCATAATATTTCTAGAAGTCAGATTCGGTGAAGAGGTCATAATTTTGGATCAGAAATATATAGGGTTATCAAGTCTTGTCAAAAACCTGAATCAGTGTCACACAACATTTGTAGAATATCTATGACAGGAATGGGTCCATAATTTCATACACACATTGTAAATAGAAACCAGGAGATGATACACATCTATGCAGATACGACAAGGGACTCAGCATTAGGAAGAGGTATCTAAACAATTCACGCACACCTTTGAATTTGCTTATCAGCAGCTGACATTCGATGCCACACTTCATGTTCGAAAGTTTGTTTGGATACATTAGTTGCACATCATCATGAATGTTGCGCAAGATCAAGGATACCTCGCAAGTGGAATATGGAGCACAAGATCGAAATTGAATATTTTATGTAATTTTGTGTCACCTTTTTGTAGTTTTGGACCATATTTTGTGGATATCAGTAATTATTTTGTAGAATAAGTTAAGAATTAGTTATAAGATATGTAAGTGGACCTTGAATGTAAAGGAGCAAATTTATAAATATATAATTTAATCACAAGTATTACAGATCTGTATTTTTCATAGGTGAAGAATCTGAGCTTGGTGAAGAATATGTTTGAGTATTTGACTGAGATCTGTCGATATGTGAACTGTGAATCTTGGGCATAAGTAATATGACAAGAAGGAAGTTGATATGAATTATTATGTCTTTATGTATTACTGTTTTATTATTTTCTATGACTCAAATGATGACTGTTATATGAATGTTCCAAATGGACCTATGATGCAATGCTTTCCTATTTTAGATGGTGTTATTTTACTGTATATATTTACGCATCAATATGTTTACTGCATTTATAATGGAATTATGCGATCTGTTGAAGAATAATAACGAATTTTTCTTTTCATGCTTAAGTGAATGATTGGATTTGTTTATGTTGCGCTAAGTCAAAAAGTGGATGCACATGGTCCCTTCACATTCTACAAAAACTTGGTTCCATCACCTCTCCCTTTGGCATCTCGGGTGAGACTTCATCTGCTCTGCAGTTGTTGTCGGACATGGTAAAGCCTGTCTGGGCCAGTGCTTAGGGATATCATGGTGGTTTGGGTGTCGACATAGTGGGAACCCCTGTCGACCAGGTTTTGTTGGTTGTGTTTGTGCCAATAGATGGTTCCATTGACGGGACATTATTGCGACTGACTAAAGGACATTTGGCATCCAATGAGAGAACAAATTCAAGATTGGTTCGAAAAGATGCTATGAGAATTTAGTGGGGAAGAAAATTAGAACCCTAGAATGATGATGAATAAGTGGCTGGAAAGATACATACACGATGGTCCACACGAATATATCTTTGCTAAATTCTCAATCATCTTGTACAAGTGGTTGGCGCAATTTACCTATCGCAAGAACAATTTCCAAGGAGGTGAGCCAATGACCTAGACCAAGGAATTGATCCAAAAGTTACAGGAAACTGACAACAAATCATCACAGGATGTTGAAGTCTATTTGGATAGCATATTATAAGGCTATATCACCTAGTTCATGGTTGATAATACCAAGTCCTACACCAAAGTAGAAAGAGAATTTTTCAACGGACCAAGAGGTAGGTTCTTATTGTCATTTCAATTATTAATTAAGATGCTTGTATGTCAAAAAGGAATACTAAATATGCACCTCAATTAGTAGAAATCTGGTGTGCGGGGGCTCTAGATACTGTGACAAAACGGGGGAGGAAATTGAATGATAAGAGGTATATGGGTACAAGTTATGATGAGACTGTGAGGGAAACCAAGAATAAAGTTGTCTAACAAGAGGAGGATCAATGTTTTGACAATAGAAGAGGCATAGGACAGGGGAAGTTTCTAATGTGATCAAAATGCAAGATTATGAAGGAACATCACATAGGACAATGTGACCCCACAGTGATGACAAGGATGACGAGACCCATACTATGCCCAAGGGAGAGGTAATATCAACCCCTAGCAGCAATGTACCAACACGTCTGTATTCTACATCGCAATCAAGAAAAAACATGAGTTCAACAAGGGTGTTCCCGACATGCCAGCAACACCCTAATAGTAGCAGTAGATGAACATATGTAGGAATAAGGCCAAGAATAGAGAGCGACGAGGAGAAGTTACCGTTGTTCCATAGGAATGGGACTGAGGATCTAGAATAGTATTAGCTCCTATGTGAGGCAATATGGACTATCAGACAGACTATATATCATGAAGTTAAGAGGGGTCAGTTGGAAACAACCCTTTAGGGTTGTGCATTGGATTGGTTCATGAAGTTTGTACAAGTTCCTATGGATAATCGAATGAAGACACTGGAGGAATTTAGGAAAGGACTAATTAAAGAATTCAAAAAGGCAAATTCTGAAGCATAATACATTAAAAAACTAAAGGAAATTAATGAATATCCTAATGAGACGGTTTGGGATTTTGATAAACGATTCAAGACACTAATAGAACAAGTAAGTTTTGAGATGAGTGACATTCAAAATAAGGAATGGTTGATTGTGGTGATGTTAACTCATATCAGACTACCACTTATGCAGAATAATATTGTGACATAGAGAAAGGCTCTAGGGATCGCCATGAAATTAGAAGCTTCTCCCATTGGAGAAAATGCAGTTGGTGAACCTAACAATCAAGTTGCAAGAAATCAAGAAGGGGAAAGAACAACATGAGGATCTCTGGTGCACTTGATGTCACACTGATCGAAATGCCAAGGATAATTGTCTAGATTTATGAAACTATCTATTTTCAGGAGTGTCGAACCCATTGAGTTGCGACAGGGTACCATGGTGCTGCATTTGTCAACTATACAAGAATCGACATGAGAAATGTGGATACATGCAGAATATGGTGATGAAGCCGATAAACCTATACTGTTCATTTTTTCAATCTATCGGGCATGAATATTTATATTGTCACATGTATGACCTACTCCAAGAAATAGCATATTACTCATACTCTGTAAAGGGTGAGGACCATCGGGTAATACAGCAAATGCATCCACAGGTGGTGCAACCACCACCTCAATCATAGTATGTACCTCCACCACAGATGAAGTTTATACCACAACAACAGATGCAATAATAGTTTACACTACGGCCGTAGTATTAGCAGATGCAGATGGTGCCGTAGGAGCCACAATATGTTTAGTCAACACACTATGTTCAGCATCAACTGAATCCATCACAACAACAATTGGCTTAGCCACAGTACCAACAAAAAGGAGGATTCAATTGATGAGGACGCTCTAGTCGAGGAGGAAGATGAGGTCGCGGACCTTTCCAATGTTACAACTATGGTGTGTTAGGGCATTATGAGAGAGATTGTCCATAGTTGCAGTGCACATGAATGTATTGTACTGTGATTGAACATACTAATGAGAATTGTCCACAATTTATCATGAGATGGCATGACAGAAATATACCGCAGCAACCACAAAATTAGACTCAATTGTAGAACCAAAATCAAGTGAAGAATGAGCCTTCATTGTATAATCAGACACAGAACCAAATTCCGATTTAGAACTAGAATACAAATCAGAACATGGGTCAACCTGTGAATCCACCATTGAACTAGAATCAACAACCAACAGTCATGATGATTTCAGCGGAACCCAAGACGTAGGATGCAGATGTCACATTCATCACATGCGAAGGTGGTACGAAGGGAGAATATGGGCCCCATCCACAAGTTTGGATGGCTGGGAAGAAGAAGGAACAGTTTGACATCAACCCTGAGAAAGACACATTATTTGAAGCACACGATGTGATCAGAAGGAGTCCTGGTAAGTCACCTATTTATAAATATTTTGACTCTTTTTAGAGGTGGGACCATTGCGACAGCATGGTATTTTGCAGAGCTTCTTTGAGATTTGTTTGTCACTAGAAAGAGATCCTAATTCTCTTGCTGAGATGGAAAGCTTGTTGTATCGATTAACTGAAGGACAAAACGCCTCGAGTTCTTGTTGCTACTACTCTCTTTGATTCGAATGCTTCCTCTTTCAATCAAAAAGAAAATATTGAAGAGCCATATTTTTCTGTGTCTCATGAAGTAGAATATCTTGATTCATCTTATTATAATGTTGTTTATGTAAAAAATTGACTGATTTATCTGCTAATTCTATTGATGATTCACTCACACGTTTTGTGTTCTCTATTTCTTCTATCATGGATTTTGAGATCCATATGCCATACTTCTCACACTTTGTGCATGCCTCTCTTCTTGATGGTGCGCAACCCAGCGACTTCCAGGATGTTTTCTTAGAAAAATCAAGTTCTTTTAGTGTCTTAGCACTTTCCCTACTTGATCCCATGCACTTTTGCAGCTCCTCCTTTGTTCTTGGCACTCATTCTCAAAGCCTCCTTGAATATTTTGAACATCAATATATTTCCTCCTCTCATACTTCTACCATAGAGGATTTCTTACCGGTATATTCCCATGAGTATACTGTTGTGATTATTTGTGATATATTGGATTCTTTGGAAGCTATATTAATAAATGGATCCCATGCATTCACACTCTTTGATCCTATGCCTTCTCTATGTTCCTACGAGATCACTTGCACACATCCTCTCTGTGTAAAAGAAGATGGAACATTATACATTCGCTTGGGAAGTTATTTCACCTATTTGGAGCTCATTTTATCTCTACTGGTTCGAATTTCAAGTCATATCATCATCTTGGAGCTGACTACAAGTCTCCATATCCTTTGGTATTGCCTTCACATCATCAGATCTTAGTTGTTCTACATGGTCCTAGTATCCATCTTGCAGTAGTTTATGTTTTTGATCTAGGCAAGCAGATTTATCTTCTTCCCAAGAAGAAGATTCCCCCAGACATCATCATTTAGTTTGGATCAGCAACAACACTAGTAGTTCAGCATTTTTGGTATTTATTTTGATGTCATTTCTTGCGGGAGGATTTCCCCTTGAGTTTTTTCCTCTTTCATCATTTCTTTGGATAAAATAAATTGTAAAAGGGTGACCATAGCCTTGTTTTTGGTTCCTATATGCATATATATATATATATATATATATATATATATATATATATATATATATCTGATTAGTTCANCCACCCATAAAATAATTAATCAATATTTGATAAATTTCTTACCCACTAGCTTAGATAGTTAGCATCCACTTTCACCTTAGAGTTAACACTTGCCATATATATCCCAGAAATTATTTATTTCTGATTCTGGGTTGATCTTGACCACTTTATGGCCATCCAAAATTAGTAATAGCGCTTTATAGTAGATTCTTCTTTATTCTGCTTTATCTGCTTTATCCTTCTTTTATGTGGATAAGGTAAAGCTAGTCAACTAGAAAATTGGCAGCTTTTGTTGCCAACACATCCTCCATTATTTTCTCTCCATATTATAGGATTAGCAAGTCTTTCCTTCACTCATCATCACTCACACATGCTATTGCTAATTCATGAGGTTCTTGGTAGATTAGGAAAGTGCTTTAGCCAACTATGGGGTTTATCATAATTAGTAATATTGCTTTATGAGCTAGCTTGAGTTGTCTTTTAGCAACTATATTTTCCTATATAAGGATGTATTACCTATGTAATAATATCAATTATCATTTACTGATCATTAATTAATGTGTGTTCAATAATTCTTCTTCTTTTCTCCTTATGCTAATTCTCTACAATTATCTGTGAGGTTAATTGTGTGCCTAGATCCTTAACTTATTTATGAAATTTCTTATGCCATCAAGGCTTTAGAATTTATACACATTCGACTGTTGATGGAGAACTTGTTTGGAACAACACTATCTCTGTGTCTTTGCATTGCATGAAGCATCGCTATGAAAGTGTGCCATGATTACGAAGTCACTGTGTCACATCACAACTAAGACTATAGAGTTACCAGTCTACGAAGGACTACTAGAGTTGTTTAAGTTTCTTGTTGCATCTGAGGATAAGGTGTTAGAACCACAATGGTTGTTGGAATCAGAGGGAGCACGGAAGGCTACCCCAGCACGCTAGTGGGTGACCCATAAGAAGTCAATCACTCAATGGTGGCAGTGTTGAAGGATGATGGCAGTTTGCTTTGGAGATACTGAAGTATATCACACAAGAAGATATGATACACATAACTACCTGGTGATCATCTGATCAAGTGTCAAACTTTGTCGGCATTGCAACCAAAAGATGAATGGATCCATACATTTGTTCACACATTGGATGAAATGTCATGATCTTGGTATGTATCAACTGAGCTGCGCAAAGAAATCACTAGTTCAGAGGAGTTGACAGTTTGTTTTAATCACACCTTCAACTTCACGGATGCTAATCCAGATGTTTATAATGCACTACATATTATCCGTGATGTTTTCCTGAAGGTGGTGTCGGTCGCATATCCAGTGCATCTGCATGCGCATTGTCACATGAAATTAATGATGGAGTTTTGTAATGTGTGAGGAGATTCAGATGATGATGATGATCCAAGGAATATCAACATTCTAGAAACAGAGGGAATTTAGGATATCGAAGTACCAGATGTGTCGACCGATCCCATCAATCAACCGTTGAAAATAAGGAAGACCAACATTGGGACAAAGGATAACCTGAATTTTTCCAGTGTCAGAGATTACTGGGATGAAGAAATGATGGCAAAGATCACAGATTTGTTGCATGAATTTCAAGACTTGTTTTTGACAAAGTTTTCTTAGATTAAGGGGATACTGGGAGATCTAGAAGATATGAAGATCCCGTTGAAACCCAATTCAAAACCAATAAGATGGTGACTATATCATCTGAATCCGTGATACAAGGAGAGGGTAAAAGATAAGCTCGATCAGATTTTGGATGCTGGAATAATTGATCCCATTGAAGAATAAGAATGGATCAGCCCAATGGTGGTCCAAGACAAGAAAATGGGTGAAGTTCGTATTTGTGTTGATCTAATAAAATTGAATGATGCATGCATGCATGATCCATTTCGGACACCATACACTGATAAATTTTTGGAAGGAGTATGAGGTCAAGAGATGTATTCTTTCATAGATGGATTTTATGTGTATCAATAGATTAGAATAACAAAAGAGGATCACCACAAAACAACATTTGTTACTGAATGGGGTTGTTTTAAGTACACGGTTATGATTTTTGGGTTGAAGAATTCACCTACGATATTTTCCCTGATCATTGTCACTACATTCAAATATTTTGTTGACAATTTTTTGCAAGTTTATAGGGATGATTGGATAGTTTATGTATTGATCAGAGACCATTTGGAAAACTTGTGAATGATGGTGGAAATATGTCGACAATATCGAATTGCACTAAACTCAAAGAAATGTATTTTCTATGCACCTTTTGGGATGCTGCTAGGTCACATCATTTGCAAGCAAGGAATGTTGGTTGACCCTGCAATGATTCCATTAATCTTGAGCCTCCCACCAAATACAAATGTGAAGATTCTCAGAGCAACATTCAGGCATACAGGGTACTACTGCAAGTTCATCCGCATGTATGATGCAATCACAACACTGATGGAAAAGTTGTTGAAGAAAGATGCATCATTTGTATGGAGTCATGAGTGTTAAGGGAGTTTTGAAACAATAAAATCCAAGATGTCTTCGGCACCGATACTAGTTTTTTGGATTGAGATAAGGAATTTCATGTTCATGTGGATGCATCATCTGTTGCGTTGGGAGTGGTGATTGTGCAACTAGGAGAATGATATCTAGATCACTTGAGTTCTTCCACTTGTCGAAATATGTCATTTACAGAGAACAATTATACGACCATAGAGAGGGAAGTTCTAGATATGGTATATGGGCTACAAAAATTTCAGCATTACCTATTGGGAGGTCGTTTTCAGATGTTTAAAGATTATTCTTCTTTAAAGTACCTAGTCAGTAAGCCTGTGTTGGGGGGAGATATGTCTCTGGTTACTTCTCTTTCAGGAGTTTGATGTTGAGATAATTGTGAAGATGGGTCGCTTGAATGCTGACCCTGATCATTTATCCCGAATTGAGACAGGTGAAGAACCCGCAAATATTGAAAGGAAGTCTAGATACACAATTGTTCATATTCGACATGGCAGATGATTATTATGATCAACTAATTCAATTTCTAGAAATGAGAATCGCACCATAGGATTTCACAACAAGTCAAAAGAAGCAGTTTGTGATTAAGGCCTCATATTTCCATTTGATCGTTGGATAGCTATACAAACTAAGACTATATGATATTTTTTGTGGATGTATCCTACCGCATGAACAAGGGAATATTTTGGCAGAAGCGCATGCAGGAGTTGTTGGAGGACATTATGGAGGACAAGCTATTGAGAGAAAGGTACTTCGCATAGGGATTTGGTGTCCCACTCTACATAATGATGTGACAAACTATGCAAGGAGTTGTGACATCTTTCAATGAACAAGAAAACCATCGAGGAGAGATGAGATTCCACTAGAACCTCAGGTAAAATTGTAGCCCTTTGATAAATGTGCCATGGAATTTGTGGGTCCAATCAACCTACCTGGGAAAAGAACTAGTGTATGGTACATCATTACAGCGACAGACTATTTAACAAGATGGGTGGAGGCCGCACCAGTCATAGATTGCATTGCTACGACAATGAGGTTCTTATTTAACAACATTGTGACACAGTTTGAACTCCTAAGGATATTGATGAGATACCAAGGGAGTCACTTCATCAATCTCACAATAAGCGCTTTGACAGAGGAGCTATAGATACAACAAAAGAAGAGTACCCTGTATCATTCGCAGGAGAATGGGATGGTGCAAGAATTCAAAAAAATCTTGGATCGTGCACTTACAAAGGTATGTAATGAAAATAGTGATGACTGGGACCTGAATGTTCTAGCAATTGTGTGGGCATATTGCACCACTTGCAAAATATTGACGAGATAGACATTATTTAAGTTGGTGTATGGGCGAGAAGCAGTCATGCCTATGGAGTACATTGTTCTGAGTCTACACATTGCCACAACAATGAGAATGGATGATGAAGTTGCACTGGATGAACAATTGGACCAGTTATCCCAACTTGAGGAAGACTGATTTGTTGCAAGTTTCCACCAGCCCATCGAAAAGGATCGACAGAAGGATTGGCATGATTTCCAGCTAAAGAATAAATAGTTTTAGCAAGGTCATTTGGTGTTGTTATACAAAAACAAGTTCATGAAGCATCTAGGTAAGTTGTAGATGAATTGGTTAGGTGCATATCTTGTTAATTCCATTACTTCAGGAGGTGCAGTCCAACTACAACAGTTAGATGGTCCAACTCTACCAAAGATAGTGAATGGTAGCAAGCCGAAGCCTGATAGGATGGGTGCAAAACCGTGTGGTGCTTGAACCACTGCACAATGAAAAAAACCAAAAAATTAGGTAATATGATGGAAGGAAGCAAGGAACACCATGAGGAAGTGGATGCGCAAGAGTAAGAATCAGTAGTACATTGAGGAGTTCATGCTGGGACAGCCGCAGGGATGACCACGGAGTCAAATTGACAATAAATAAAGACAGTTAAAAGCAGGTACTTGATGATGATTATGGAAGTGATGTGTAATGATGGCAGATTCGACGGTTGGATTGGTAGGATCAACGATGGATTCAGGTTTCTAATGCATGATTTGGTCATGATGATCCCGTTGATTTAGTAATGATGAGTATCAGTTTATTTGGTGCTATAAGAGTGATCTCAACACGGACAGAAGACACTGTTGTGTAGAGTTGTGTTGAGTTGAGCTGATTTGCAGAGATGCCGAGTTGTAGAGTGAGTTGTCAAGAAAGGTTGAGGAGATTGAGGAAGTTTCTAAGTCAAGAGGGGGTGCATGATTAGTAAGTCCTACAGGGAATTGGTGCGACATGTAGAGTAACCCAGACACAGTAGAGATTTTGAGTAAGAGAGATTCATTGATCAGATAAGTCACAATTGTGGAAGAAGTTGTCAGTATTCCACTTGGATCATCATCGGTGCTGAAGAGGAAGAGAAAGGGGAAGAATCCTAGCTCTTCGGCACCACATAAGAGATAGACTAGGACATCCGCAATGACGCAAGGACAAGAAATTATGCAAATGGTGTTGTTTATCTCAAGACTAGTGGAGTCCGCAGATTGATCAAGGCTGTTTGTTAACGACATCCCTTGGTATATACCTTTTCAGTGGCCTGGTGTGAAGCCTAGGAATCCCACTAAAACTCAGAGGTACCAAATAATAATTTCCACAATACCACAAGGAAAGGTATGCACTTCTGATATTGTTTCTACACTTATGCAAATGAAATACAAAGACCACGACTTGCTCGCACTAGAAGATGTTGTGCACAAACCATATGTGCCAATGGTAGCAGTTGGAGGTGGGTCAATAGAGCACATCTTAGAGGACTAGGTATGCGGGCTGGATAGATCCAAATTACTCGGGTTGATTGACATGTTGCACTTTGGGAGGACAACTCAAGTAAATGCATGCATGAAGCAGCTTTTGGCATTCTTCCATGGACAATTTTTGTGGTTGGAAACACCAGTTGATGTCATGGTGGGGTTGATTATAGAGATAACGTGGTTCCCCAAGGATGGGCCAGATCCGTCATAATATTTTTGTGCCAAATATAATGACAAGAAGTTGGCGGCGACATTGAAGAAGTGTTACGCATACTGTATTGATAACGTCAATGATCACACAGTACGCATTGGTGCAAGGATTTCGGCTAGTAAAGTGTTCAGGAAGAACCACCTAGTTCAATGCAATTTGGGGGTGGTCACATGTGCTGAGTTGTCTTTACAAGGATTACAAATTAACTGGTCCCTTTTTCCTATGAACTAGTTAGAGAAAGACATAGTCATGACGCAGGAAGGTGAAAGACCATTCACATATAGTTGGATCCTTATCTTGATCATGTTAGTGTCCTGGATGGATCCATGTGACTACCAATGTATGGATGTAAAAGTGATAAAATCTTGTAAGGGTGTGCAATATCAAAACTTATAGTGGGTGAAAGAACCCGAAAGGTTAGTGGATTGTTCGATCCAATTATGGATCTATTGGGAAGCGCTGCAAGAGGTAGCGGTAAAAGTTACAATATTGTCAAAGGAAGACACAACAAGGTATCAAAGGATTGTGCAGTTTGCAATTAGACCACATGCTATTCACGTCCAGGCACAGTGTGACTCAAAAAAGAAATGGTTTCCAATGCGATACAAGGTGTATGATACAGAGTTGGAGGTAATTATCAATGATTGGCATGTGGACTGGCGAGAACTAGTCAGTTTAGAATAAATCTCGACGGGACCTCCAACGGATGCATGTGTTGACCCAGTACAGAAGGATGACTAGCAGAGCCACCATGGGCCTAATGAAGAATCATCGACAGAAACATCTACTGACCCAGAAGAACATTGCATATTCAATTAACTAAGAAAAGAGAGGCACATGGAGGAGGGTACAAGTAGTAGCACCATGTCAGCAATGGAGGCATAGTTGAAATGACTCGTTAAGGCTGTTAACAATTCCACTAATGCATAAGCAAAGGAAATGAAGAAATTAACACAAGATGGATTCGTAGAGGTAAGAAAAAAACTACATTCTTTATACAATGTTGTTTTGAAGAGAGCACCAGAGAGTGTGACTTTGTAGGAGTTCATGTCAATCAGCATTGAACCCCAATCTAGAAACATTCAAATTTCCCAGACTACAATTGATGCCAAAAGTGAGGACTTGAATACCTCCATGCAACCGTTGCAAAACATTTCATTGGATATCAACGTGTTGTCCACGTAGACGTTGGTACACATGTAGCGTGTTTTTAACCACGAATTGGTAGATAGCCGAAAGGACATCAATGATCAGTACTTGCAGTCACATGAGAAAAGGAGAAAGTGTAGAAGGAAATTGAGGAACTGCAACAAGAAAATGAGAAGCTACTTGAAGAGAAAGCATAGGAAATCGAAGCACTGAAGGCAATGTAAGAAGAGGTGAGGGTGAAGAGATTTGAGGAAAAAATGGAGCTGAAGACGGAAATAGACCACCTCATTGATTAGAATGAACATCGTTTTGGTAGCTGAGTTGAGTTGGAAGCGGAAGTTATAGATTCCTATCAGCATGTATTGGAGAGTACCATGGATTTGGACTCAGTATCCAAATAAAAGAGAATTGGGGCAGTTATTTCCAAGTTATAGAGTGAGAATAGTATTTTGGAGGCTCTGGTGCACCCATCCATGCCACCAAAGAAAATAACAGTGCGAAAGGGAGAGATAGAATAGCTAGAAACACAACTCAATGAGTTAGAGCACGATGCAAAGAAAGTGACATATGCAACTACACAATTTTGGGGTAGCGTAGTGTAGGATGAGAAGCTGGAGAAAATGACCGCATAGTTGCAAG
The DNA here is from genome assembly GCA_001517045.1 of Pseudotsuga menziesii. Taxonomy (NCBI): domain Eukaryota; kingdom Viridiplantae; phylum Streptophyta; class Pinopsida; order Pinales; family Pinaceae; genus Pseudotsuga; species Pseudotsuga menziesii. The sequence goes on from LPNX010958478.1 coordinate 524,192, forward strand.
AAGTGGATGGGAAGCTAGAGACCCTGAAGACGTCACTGAAAGTGAAGGAAATCATGATGCATATCAGCAAGGAAGCAGAGCTAAAGGAGCTGCAGTAGTGGGTAGCGAAGGAAAGAGAAAGGAAGCAGCGATGCAATGCGCAGTTAAATGAGTTCCAGGATATTGGAGAACAAATGTTGGTGAAGGAAGTTTTGCGCTTCAGGTGTTATAGGAAAGAAAGAAAGAGATCACTGAGAACATGTTTGAGCACCCAGTCACCCACGACTTGATGGAAATCCAATAGATCGCTGAAAATATCAGAGGGCGGGTAAAGGAGATTACTCAATAGTATGACGATTTCAAAATCAAGATCAATGAGTACACCATGTCTAGTTAGCGTGGCTCGAGGGCGAGCCAGAAGATTGTGTTGGGGACATGTTGGTATGGGAATTTGGATACATTAGTTGCGCAACAACATGGATGATGTGCAATATCAATAACACCGTGGAAGTGGAATATGGCGCACAAGATGAAAATTGAATAATTTATGTAATTTTGTGTCACTTTTTGTAGTTTTGGTCCATAGTTTGTGGATATTGGTCATTATTTTGTAGAATTAATTAAGAATTAGTTAGAATTTGTCTAAGTGGACCTCAAATGTAAAGGAACAAGCCTATAAATATATTATTGAATCGTAAGTATTGGAGATCTATATTTTTTCAGAGGTGAAGAATATAAGATTGGTAAAGAATATCTTTGAGTATCTGACTAAGATCTGTCGATTTCTGAACTGTGAATTTTGAGAAGAAGTAATGTGACAAGGAGGAATTTGATGTCAATTATTGTGTCTTTCTAATCTACTATTTTATTATTTTCTAAGACTCAAATGATCAATTTTATATGAACGTGTGACATAGACCTATGATGCGATGTTTTCCTGTTTTAGATTATGTTATTTTTTTGGATCTGTTTGTGCATCAGTATGTTTACTACATTTATAATGGAATGATGTGATCTGTTGAAGAATAATGATGAATGGTTCTTTTAATTCTTAAGTGAATTATCAATTCTATTTATGTTGTGCTAATTCAATAAGTGGATGCATATGGTCCCTTCCCATTCTATGGAAACTTGGTTCCATTAACTCTCCCTCGAACATCTTAGGTGAGACTTCATCTGCTCTAAGGGTGTTCTCGACTGGGGTAAAACCTATATGGGCTAGTTCTTAGGGAGATCGCAGTGGTTTGGATGTTGACATAGTGGGAACCCCTGTCGAAGAAGTTTTTTTGTTGGGCTTGTGCTAACACCTCAAGCGATAAAAGAGAAAATATTTGCTGAAATCCATGTCGAAGTAGTGGAGTCGCACTAGTGCAGTGCCAAAATCCAGCACTGAATGGCTTGTTACAATCTGGCTGGAGAACCAGATGATGATCCAACCAACCTTAACATACTAGATTCAGAGGGTATTTGTGAGATGGAAGGAAGTGGCATTTATAGCGAACAGTTTCTCAAGTCGCTCAAAATTAAGAAAGTTAACATTGGTTCACCGATGAACCCAAAGTTAGCCAACATTGGGGATTATTGGGATGAAGAAACAGTAGCAAAAATAACAAATTTGCTGCATGATTTTCAGGATCTATTCCCTACCAACTTCTCAGCAATGAAGGGAATAGAAAGAGATCTAGGGGAGATGAAAATATCGCTGAAACCAGATGCAAAACCAAGTAAACATCGACCTTATAGGATGAATCAGAGGTATAAAGAAAAGGTTAAAGATGATATAGACTAAATGCTAGAAGCAGGAATCATTGAACCAACCAAAGAATCAGAATGGATCAGTCCTATAGTAATTCAAGATAAGAATACAACATGTGAAGTCAAGATCTATGTCAACCTTAGAAAACTAAATGATGCATGCTGCATTATCCATTCCCAACACCATTCACGGATGAAGTTCTTGAAAATCTTGGAGGATGGGAGATGTATTCATTTAGTGACGGATTTTCTGGCTATCACCAAGTCATAATAGAAAAGGAGGATAGACACAAAATGACCTTTGTCACAGAATGGGGTTGCTATCAGTATATGGTAATGCCCTTTGGACTCAATAATGCTCCATCTATTTTTTTATAGAATAATAGTTTCTTCTTTTAAATATTTTATACATAAATTTCTTGAAGTCTACTTTGATGATTGGACTGTGTTTGGTCTAGTAAGATACCATGTTGAAACTATGTACATGATGCTGGAGCAGTGTCTCCAGTATCAGACCACACTATATTCAAAAAAATGTATTTTTTGCGCATCATTTGGCATATTTTTAGGACATGTAGTGTGTCACGACAGAATTTTGGTCGATCTGTTGAGAGTTGTGATTATTCTTGACTTACCACCACCTATATGAGTCACACAAATAAGATCAATGCTAGGATACATGGGATATTATAGAAAATTTGTCAAAGGATATGCAGAGATAACTGCTCCAATGGAAAAACTTTTGAAAAAAATTGCAAAGTACCAGCGGCTAGAAAGTTGTCAAGAAATTTTAGACAAGTTAAAGGGAAACATGGCTACCGCTCCAATATCAGTATTTCTTGATTGGGAGAAAAAATTCCATGTTCATGTCGATGCATCATCTGTCACGCTTGGCATAGTTTTGATGCAACTAGGTGAGCACCCGATTAACCACCTTATTTATTTTTCTAGCTGAAATTTTTCGACAGTAGAAAAGAATTACACTACAATAGAAAGAGAAGGACTCTCCATGGTATATGCGCTTCAAAAATTCAAACAGTATTTGTTGGATGGAAATTTTAAAAAGTACACTGATCATTTGGCATTAAAATACATGGTCAACAAGCGAGTGTTAGGGGCGAAGATCTATCGATGTCTCCTCCTATTTCAAGAATTTTATTTTGAATTCATTGTTAAACCTGGTCACCTGAATATAGGGCTTGATCATTTTTCAATGATAGAAAGCAGTGAACAACCAACTAGCCTAGAGGATAATTTTTATGATGCGCAACTATTTGCGGTCACCATGGTTAGAAAAATGTTTGGGGCCATCATTCAACTCTTAAGTACAAGTTATGCACCTATAGGGTTCACCACTGCACAGAAGAAATAGTTGGTCATCAAAGCCATTGATTTTACATTGATCACTGGACAACTATACAAGATAGGCCCTGATGAAGTATTGCGTCGGTGGATTTTTTACCACGAATGACATTGGATAATGAGTGAAGCACATGCTGGTGTCGCATGAGGACACTACACTGGAAAGGCCACAGTGTGTAAGATATTGCATGATGGATTATGGTGTCCAACCATAGATATGGATACAAATATCTTTTTCTGAAGCTATGATGTTTTCCAGAGGACAAGAAAACCCTTGAGACATGAAGAAATTCCTTTAGCGCCATAGATAACTCTACAATCATTTGATAAATGGGCTGTTGATTTTGTTCGTCCTATCAGTCCGCTAGGAAAAGGGACTGGCATGATATATTATCATAGTGACATATTATTTTAACCCGATGGGATGGGGAAATAGCCATTAAAGATTGTATTGTTGCGACTGCGACAAAGTTTCTAGTTGAAAATGCGTGACAAGATTTGCCTGCCCTAAAATTATTCTAAGTGATCAAGGTACACATTTTGTTAACAAGTTGATTGTTGAGATTACTACGCAGATCTTTATTCAACATAGGAAAATGACACCCTACCATCCTTAGGTAAATGGGACAATGGAAGCATTTAACAAGATTCTGGAAAATGTGTTAACAAAAGTATGTAACATGCGTAGAGATGATTGGGATCAAAACGTTTTAGCTGTGATATGGGAATATCACACAGCTTGAAAAAGAATAATAGGACACAATCCATTCTGATTGGTGTATGGAAAATGATTTTTTGTGCCAATGGAATATATTGTGCCGAGATTAATAATTGTTGTGCTAACTGAAATGACTGATGTGGATGTATTCGAGAAAAGATTGTCACAACTTGTGCAAATGGAGGAGGAAAGCTTCATCGCAAGGTTTCATCAAAACATAGAAAAGAAAAGATAGAAATCATGGCATGATCGCCATATTAAGACTAAGCATTTCCAAGTTGGAGGCCTTGTTTTAGTGTATGACAACAAATTTATGAAGCATCCAGGTAAATTGAAAATGCATTGGATAAGGCCATATTTGGTCGCACACATCACTGAAGCATGTGCGTAGTGAAATTGCACAAGATGGATGGGACACCAGTCATAGAAAGGATAAATGAAATCCACTTAAAACATTAACATAATGGCTATGACATGGCTCACTAAGGCCCAAAAAAAAAGAAAAAAAAAAGAGAAAAGAGAAGAGAGAAGAGAAATAGAAAGAAAGGAGAATTGTTTTTCACAAGTCTACGACGTGAGTATTCAAACCTGAAAATAATGGCGGAGAGGACAACTAGACACCATTAAAGCACAGATATCATAAAATATTTAGGCAGTTATGTCAACCAAAATCCCTTATGTCAATGTCCTATGTCTCAATCAAGAATTTATACAATATCCTATTTCTATGAAGACCTCTCCAAACACAATCTCCCTCTACTTTGCCTCTGATTCATACTTTAAACCAGCAGCATAAGGATTCTTTTTCTAGCCTCCCCCACTCTCTTCACGAAGGATCCATTTATAGGTCTAGAACTCAAGAGATGTCTTGGAAAAAGGATAGAATGAGATCCCTGCAGGATATGCAGGTGAATGCCACCTCTCCCAGGCATATAGGAACTAATTCCACGAAGGCTCTTGTACGGAATCTTCTAGAAACACCCATTTTTTCCTTTTAACTAACCACCGATGCTTTTAGCAGAACTATCAAGAGCGTCTACCTAGGGTTTTTGTCAAAAAGGAGAGAGAAAATGATGCATTGTGCTCAACTGGGCCAAGTGTCGGTGACACTCTATACAAAACACCAAAAATCACCGTCCCTTCTAGGTCAAGGAAAAAAGTGACCAAGGAAACACGTGCCATCCTTTCTAGGTGGTTAAAGGGAAAAGTGAAATTCTCATGGAGGCTGCTAAGCAATGTGATATTTGCAGGTGCAACAGAATGCCCCCCAAAGTATGAAGGTAGAAGAAGGTGATAGGTGAAATAGTTTGTAAAGTTTTCCATCTGATACAAAGGAAAAGAGTGATAGACTCATATAGGACCAGTGACTGACTTTATCCAACCCAATCATAGCTACGGACCAATACACTGCAGATCTATGATGATGACCATGTCATGGCTACTAATGATACACTATAGATCCATGAACAACTGCTACAAGAAGTAGGATAGAGACATAGCTACAAGATATACAAAGTATATCTATGCCTCTAGATGTCATATATAGAAGACAACCACCAAACATACAATGTGGATCCATTTCATGAATCTAAATGATCTCCAAACACAACCTAAGCATAGGAAATAATGATGTTTTCCTAACCACTCTTGGTCTTCATTCCGATCTCCAAATGATACGAATCTAACCATGTGATTACAATGTCTTGATTTCATGGTAGAAACCACTTGATTACCAGTCAATGATGTAAATTGTTAATAAGTGATAGGGTAATCATCATTGATGTCTGCAATGACTAAAAAGGCTCCATAAGATCCTTTTTCATAAACTAGGCCAGTCGATCTAAAAAAGAGATAACCTACCCCCGACTAGTTGACCATTCTGATTCTTTTACAAGCATGAATGCAACAAGTTTGCTTGGAAATCCTTTTGTGTTTTGAAGAAACTGAAAAGAGCTTAAATATAACACCTGAACTAGGTTCCTTTTTCATAATCCACTTTTTATGAGTTTGAAAAAGAAAAAAAGCATACTCGACACCTTTCTACAAGAATTTTAATGAACATGTAAAAAGTGTAATTGACGCTTGGTACTTTTTCAGTTCTGCTCTAAGCTCGAAAAAGACAAAAATAGCTTAAATCATAACAATAATCCAATATTCACTTGAAAAACTCAAAAAACACCATTAAACACCACTTTTTCAAAACTATAAAAAGTAAAAAATAAAAACCCACTTTTATCAAAATAATTTGGATTTCAAAATTAAATAAATTACAATTTATTTTTTAAAACTCCAAACATTCTATAAATAGAAAGGGTAGGTAAGTTAATTTTACCAGTTTTTTTTAACCATTTGTGAGATTTTGGAAGTTGGCTTCGAGAGCAAGAGTTTCTCCGGTGATTTGGCAAGGGAATTCCACTTCATTGTTGCTTCATTCTCCATAGAAGAGGTAAGCATTTGACCCTTCTCTCTTTCTATGTTCAATGAATGTCATTTTGTCAATTTTGCATAATTTAAATCCAAGTTTTTAAAATGTTTTTTATGGTCTAAAAGCAAGCTAGATGAGATATTTCACTTTTGCTAAGATAGGGTAGGGGATTAACTATCCCAGTGGGAGTTTTGAACTATCTTAGAAGGAAACTTTTTTCATCTTTTAAGGTTCTTGGCCATCATCCAGCGCCCCCAACGACTCTCTGTCAAGCTGGGACAGAAGCACCGTAGGCACTCTATCCCTAGCAGACAGACGCTCGATGCTATACACACCACAGGAAGAAGCATTGTGGTGTTCTGTGCATGAAGTCTAGTAGCATCGCAGTGGGAGAAAGAAGAAAAAACAAAGCCCTAACCACCTCTCAAAACTAAATTTTCATGTTTTCCTTCTTGATTTGTAATTCATAATGTTATTTGTCTTTCTTTCTTTTATCCATAATATACCTTCTAATTATGAAATCGACATGCCATAGGTTCATCATGGTAATTTGGAAATAAAGGGAACATGAAGTTCTAGACAACCACGCTACAAATGATCCAACCACCTTCGAGGCTTTACAAAACTGTGGTATCCTTAAATATTCCCAGATACCTAGAATGAAAGCACATATCTGGTTACTAGAGTATATCATAGACATGTGGGATCCTGACCAAGATAATTTTTTGGTGGGATTCCACATCCTTCCTATAGATATCGAGGATATTTATTTTTTGACTAGTTTATCCATGAGGGGAAGCCATGTGATTCTATCTGGAGTATGATGGGGAGAAGGCTCCTTGGATGATATCATTGATCAGAATTTATCATTGGGTATAGAGCCCCAATCAGGAAATCTACGGATCAAGGCTCTACTGGATCCCCCCTTAAGGACAATATTATATACCATTGGCAAGGTGGTAGGTACTACGACTACCCACCTTACTAGCAGATCTAATATGCTCTATGATTTGCAGTGCATGGATCCCACCATCTTCAACTAGTGTGAAGGCATGATGGCATGTCTGAAGAGTCAACTAAACAAGTGCAAAAGAGGGACACTGAAGCAATTTGGTTATGAAGAAGTGGTGGTGTCTTTTATCTTACAATGGGTACCTCACATGAGGCCCCAGGTGACCATTACCAAACTAGATCCTAAGGATCGAAGGATGCTTACATGGGTGACAAATATGCCTCACCTCAGAGGTGGACGACCTAAAGTCACTTACAGTTTTGGGTTCTTTCACTGGCTGAGAAACCAGCTACTTATGGTGGAGGATTATGCCTATGAGGGGGTAGACTTCAGAAATTACCCAGAACTAGTCTTACCTGAGGGGGAAGTGTGGGATGATCGAGGTAAGAAGACATTATCCACTTGTGTTTTTTAAATTTTATATTTATTTCACTTTTATTTTCTGTAGTACTGAGATAAAAAAAAAAGTTCATGCATATGTTGGATCTGTCCATCTAGTTGGGATGTTGCCTATTTCTAGGCGAGCAGGTACTAGGGATATGATGGTGTACCGATCCAAAGATGAAGAAGAGCTCATAGATATTGAGGAGAACTTACAACACTTGACTATGTGTATCCTTGACATGACCATTGATGAGGTACCTAGGCATTATCAGCGCCATACTACAGGTGTCTCTGGATAGTTCTCTAGGTTGCACCGCACAGTGGCCCAATCCATTACATGCTACCATGAGCATCATGAGGATTAGTCTTCTTGATCTTCACTTTTTGTATATGTATTACGGAAAGCTTCAAATCTTCATATTTTTCCCTATGTATATGTATCCTAAACTTTTTATGGTCCTGAACAAGCACTGAAAGCTAGTTATATTTGATCCCAAATTTTTTATCTCAGTGCTACAACTTATCTATATATATATATATATATATATATATATA
>LPNX010958483.1:0-11232 GCA_001517045.1 Pseudotsuga menziesii
CTCTATGAACTTGAAAAACTTTAAAAAACTTGAAAACTATCTACCAAATCTTAAATTCAAAATTAGTTTTAACACATAAATTTAATCTCAAAATTTGGGGAAACTAGAATTTCATCATATTGAATTGCATCCCTTTATCATTTTCTCTAAACAACCCTTCTTCATCTATGCTAATGATCACCACAAAATTGATGTGAAAATGAATCTATCTAGCATTAGGGTTTGTACACCCAATAACTAACCATGAATGTGGGATTAATATTTTTGATGTATTTTGATTGTATTCTTCAAAAACCCCACTTTACTATTTTTTAGGCATCTTACATAAATTTCGAGTATTTTAAGAAAATTAATATGTATGATATGTATTCTTTCCACTCTAGGAGTTGTGGGTTTTGGGCCTTATGTAGTATTGGTCTTGAATTCTTTAGATAAACCTTTGTCTTCACATAATTTTTCCTTTACGAAAGTAGTGGTCTGATGAGAGATCAAAGCTCTCAATTTGCTCCAAATTTTGGTGTTCATATTGCTGGAGAAATGAAAATATGTTTTCACACCATCCTCCTCTAGGGTGTTAATTTTATTGTTAACACGAGGTTCTTCATCCAAATCCTAGATAGTACAATTCTATCCATGTGAATAAATATCCTATTGTTGAACATGGTAGAAACTGCTTGATTACTGATCATTGATGTATACCACTAACAAGTCCGAGGGAAATCACCATTAATTTCAATGATTCCCAAGGTACTCTATTACATTCCTCTGAATGTGAATAGATGAAATGCAATCAAACAATCGACGGAATCATTGAATTAGTGGCCAATGATGAAAGCCTACTGTTGAAAGCGAGGAAACAAGTCGTTGAGGCATGCAGGATTCAAGGTACTTGACTAGTTTCTAATACTAATTCTAATATGATGTGCTTGTGTCAACAAGAATAGACTCATTGAAGGAGGGCCATGATGTTTCCCCCATCATAGACACAAAAATGGGAAGAAAAGTGATTTTAAAATAATTTTGATTATAGAAAAACCATGGGACTATCTTAGACATGACCGAATAAAAGGAAGGTAATGTAGGTGCATATTTAAGCTATGGTAAAGAATCCCCTTGAACATTGAACGACACAACAAGTTACTTGTCAGCATTGACTCAACGAGGCAGAGACCAGACATAATGCAAAGGAAAGATGATGCATTCTTTGAATTGACTCAAAGGAGTAAAATGACTCATGAAAATGGATCAAATTGATGAAAATATGAATACCCGACTGTTTGAATGAAATGCAGATAGGTGCCATGTTCAAGAGTGACTATGAGTTGCCATTAATACAAAAAAATTTGCACAAATTTGGACAATTTACATACTAACCCTGAGGTATAATGCGAACATATGCATTATGTTTTGGAGATAAATAACATACCAATCTTATAAGAACATGATTTTTTGGAGTTATACCTATTTTCCATAAATAAAGGTTATATATTTCGGAAGGTGATCTAATGGTCTACGTTTCATGCTTTTACACCATATTCTTAAAAAATGTGTAGGTATCATTAAAATGTTCTATAGGTATCTCTAATAATTCATTTTAATGATTAGATTTGTATTTTTTTTAGAAGTTCCATTGCACCTAACATGTCATAAGTGGGTATCATTACCTTGCACTATCCCATAATATAACATTCCTCTAATGTGTAATATAATACATTCATTCAATAATATTATTCTTATTTATTAATTCATTCTATATTTATTTCTTCCTTATTTTCCTTAATAAATTACTTAATTCCATATTTATTTTTAATGAATTACTTAATCATTCCTAATTCTATAACATAACATAATATTAATTTAATTTATATTACATTACAATCTTTTAATAATATTAGTCTCATTTGTTCACTGATGATGATGACGACGATGATTATGATGCTGCTGCTGATGATGATGATGATTATGATTAACTTCCAGTGATATCAAACTTTGGTCTATCGAACCTTAAGAAGAGTTAAATACGAGAATTATTTGGTTTTCTTTAAAATTTTATTCTTATGCTCAAAAACTTTGGAGAGAATCTTTCCTAGCTCATTATGGTATTGGCAAGTTATAAGGTTAGAAAGGTTTGTATTATAGCAAATACCATGAAATTGAGATCAAATGTGGGTGTAAGAAAGACACTCTAAGAGAAAGTGATTTTCATCCTTAATCCTCATGACTCACAAAGACGGAAAATCATTTCTTCCCACGGTGTTTTAGGAACTGACCAATGACCTCTTTTGCGATGTAACTCAAGTGAGTTTGTTTTTATCTTGGCTATATTAATTTTATTCTTTGAGGTAGCTAACATTGAGAGATATTTTTGAACATTCAAATTAGGGTTAATGGAAACCTTATAGTATCTTGATTTTCTTTTCATCTCTAATTATTTCTTGCACCACATTTTCTCTTTGGACTTAGATGTAATAAAGTTTTTGAAATTAATGATATTCTGTAGAGTGTCATTTTCATTGATGCCCCAATGGTTTAACCAAGCCATGGTATCTTGAAACCAACCCCGTTTGAGGCGCAGGTGGTTTTGAATTGATTTTAAAGCAATTTTAGGAATTTTCTCATCTCCCATATTATTTATCTTGTGCTTTTACATTAGGTACCTAGTCATAGACATGCTCTCGATGGGGGAAATACCTACTTCTATAAGGATAACACAATAAGATGTATTGCTTTTATTTTTTGAGGTTATATGTTATGAAACTCTTCTTGATTTTCTCAATATTTCTCCAATTATATCTACAAATGTTGTAGATCGACACTTCACATCCATATAAGGTAATAGGACTGACAAGATCTTCAAAGAGGAACTTATTTTTATCACACATGATGAGTTTAGTTGACATACAATTGTTTTAAGGAAAAAATAGGTTTTCCATCCTCCATTGATCCTTTTCTCAATGTTGACTGTCAATACTGAGATATTTGTAAGAAGTTACTTCATGTAGATTGCTATTGTCACAAATAAATTAGCATAGGTGTCATTCTTACACTTTATAATCATATCTTTTGTATTGCTAGTGTTAATAGGAATACCCATATAAGTGTAGAAATATTTAAGAATTATTAATTGCTTATCAAGATCAAAGTGACGCCTTTCCATAAGAACAATATCATCAGTTTAGAGCAAGAGCATGATAACTATTCTAGCTAATATCGTGTTGGGGAAACCTGCTTCTTCTAAATAACCTTCTATATTTTGATGTAAATGACAAAAAGGGTGGGGAGAGGGGGAAACATTTTTTAACTTCAATATTGTAGTTTATATCCCTCAACCATGCTTGAGTGTTCTTAAGTTTGAAAATGACATTTTCGTATAATCGGATTGTGACAAATATCAACTCAAAATGAACGAGAAACTCGTCTAACATATTCCAAAGGTTATTTCTAGGCACCGTATCAAAGGCTTTTCTAAAATACACAAAGTAACAAAAAAGATCAGACTTGTTTTACGACATTCCTTTGCAATGATCCTAAGAGTAACAAGTTGGTGCATGGTTGAATGATTCTTTCTAAAAGCATCTTGGCCTTTTCCCTCTTACCTTCCATTTCTATACACTTACTGATATTCTTTCCTAATATAATAATATATAACTTAGCTAAAAGATGGATAATCATAATGGTTCGATAATTAGAGTGGTTATTTTGATTGCCACTTTTGAAAACATGGATAATGAGGCTCTGAGTCCAAGGTGAAGGTAAACCTTACTTGAAATCTAGATTGAAGAGTTCGTGGATGTACGAGATTAGGAAATGTTGTCCAATTTTTAAGCTTTCTGCTTGGTAACCTTTAATGTCTTTAGTTTTTCCATCAGCTAGGTGCATAACCCAAAAATTTATGTATTCTAACAAGAAAAATTATTTAATTGTAAGAAGGGTTCGAATGCTATGTTTGGTATCTCGAGATTCATAATTGTTTTTAAGATAAGGGTTGGATCTACTATTTCTCTTGTTACTTAAGAATTCAATAGAGAATTTTTTAATGGATGAAGAACGGGTTGTAGTAAAATTATGGTAGACCGTTTCTATATTGTCCATAATAGATAAAGGATATAGATCATTTATTAAATCATGAATAATAAGGTTAGTTTTAGTTTTATCAAATATTAGGTGTTTTTGGCCATTATAGTTTTCATCTTTGGGATCACTATTCATGACAAGATTGAGAGTTATGATTAAAGGCCTATGATTAGAGTTAGGCTCATGGTTGGTTAGGATGCCAAAATTTGTTATTTCATTGTATAAAGGATATCAGCTATAACATAATCTATGACACTACGACCAAGCCCATGAATACAAGTCATCCTGCTAGAATTTGTCCATTTCATTAGACCATTGCAAATTATAAGACGTTGAGAACTACAAAGCTTGACCATCTCATAACCAAATAAGTTTTCAACTAGGTCTTCAGAACTTATTCTATGCTTATTATCTAGCACAAGGTCTTATTATAAACAAAGAGGATTAGGGTTCGAATAATTGCTTAAAAGACTAGATTGGTTATTCAAAATTTGGGCATTGAAGTCAACCATTAAAAACATATTTCCTTCCTTTATTTGACTCGAAATATCATGCTATAAACCATTATAAGGACAATTTTTTATCTATATTGTGTTTCTTATATAAGTTAGAATTAGTAGGGAAAAAATAATAGATGTCTATATAGGTCTTTTTATCATTAATGCATTTAATCTCCGTCCAACTATATTGGCTATAAGAGTATTTGTTATAAATCCTAACATGAGGGGAGATGGTCTTCTTGACGAAACATGATATACATCCTATGCCTTTATAGTAGGAACTTTTATTCCATATTGACTATCAAGCATAACCTTCTATATCATAGACCTTGGATTCCTCGTCTACCCAAGTTTCAATCAATATTATGATGTAAATTTCACTTGGGATCCAGCTAAACTTAGGGCGTTTGCTCCATGGAAAACCTTGACACTTCCAAGAGAGGATATAGGGTTTGTCAAATTTCTATTTATTACTACTATTTTGGTTTCTATCTTAAATAACAAAATTTTTGTTTCTAATTAGGGCCCATTTTCCCAAATGTCTAGATTCTTTTACCTTTTGGGCCTCATTTCTTAATTACACTTGATCTTTTGGAATGAGGTCTCATAACAAGGTATAATCTTATCATTATTTCATTTTATTTGTTCATTTTTAAGCATAAGTTTAAAAGATTATATCTACCAATGAATTACTTCAGGTTTATCTCTTTGGTTATCTTGCAAATTTCTTCCACCAATTCAGTACCAAGTCTTGCAACCAATCCAGTACCTCATCTAGTAACAGTCAATAAAGTGACAAATGTTTAAAATCAAGGGAAGCTAAAATTACGGTGTATTTATGACTTGGTCATGTAATACCCGTGAATACTCGAAGATAAAGCATTTTTTATTAGGATCCCTCAAGGAGCTATAACCTTGTTATTGGTGGTATGGAGATTATAGTTAGAGATATGGGAGAATCCACTCAATTTGGAGTGTGCTCGCTTAAAGAAAGGCGTCGGTTGTGCCTGTTATCTTTTAGTTGTTATGACTATTTGAAGGGTTGATCCTTTCAATGGTCGACCCGTATGTTATATCCTATATATACTTGATAACAATTTAACACAAGGACACAAAGAAACAAAACTATTATGTGATACATTTTCCAGCTGATAGTTACATCTTGTAAGTTTTTATTCATTTCCCCAGCAATGTTTCCAGGGCAGACCACCTTCATACAGTGTTGATACATTGCTTTTGAATATTGTCATTTGCATAAATTAATGTAAGAATTCCTTTTTATCCATCATCAGGTTATTGTTGATTTGTATGTTGTTATTGAGGGTTTCCATAAACAAAAATAGAAGAAGAAGGATTTGAACAAATTGAAGGTAAAATGTTGTAGGTTTCATGTAACTTATTATTTACACTTGGTTTTTATTAATATCCAATTTTACCTTAGAGTTTATACTNGTGGTTAGTTCAGTAATATTTTATAGGGTTTGTGACAATTGTTCTATTAGATTGAAAGGAGTTTTAATTTTGTAGTTAGATTTATCTATTTGCTAATTGGGTAGCTTACTTTGGTAGATTAAGTCATTTTAGAGTTGTGATTATTTCAGTTCACTCTCACTCTCGTTTTCTAGGAGTACAAAACAGAAGTAGTTTCGTTTTCTAGGGTTATAGAAGAGAGTAATTCTATTAAGTGGTTAAGATAGGATTTGAAATATTGTTTTTGAACCTTGATGTTGCATATCAAAGAATTGAATGATTTTCTGTAAATTAGAATAGATACACATACACTTTCTTTCTTTTGTACNAGATACCCATACACTTTCTTTCTTTTGTACTTATTGATTAAGCATTAAAATAACATAGTATATATTGTTAGTTTGCTCAAATCAATAAGAATTAAAATTATCATTTTTTTTCTTTCTGAAATTATCATAGGATCTTAGGTTACTTCATCNTTATTGATTAAGCAGTAAAATAACATAGTATATATTGTTAGTTTGCTCAAATCAATAAGAATTAAAATTATCATTTTTTTTCTTTCTGAAATTATCATAGGATCTTAGGTTACTTCATCTTACCTAGCACAAAATGTGTAGCAACACAAATTTTACTAACCTCAGTTGACAATTTAATTAAGGGTGATATATTTTACGTGGCAATAGTCATTTATAAATATTCCTGATCCTTTTAAACTATAGGTCTTATTAAGTATGTCATATTTTTGTTTGGTAGACTTAATCTTCACCCTTATTAGCCTTTCTTTATTCTCAATTGATTTCCCCAACCTCAAGGCTTTTGTGAAATTGATGGTGTCAATTTGTAGCCTATTATGAACTTCCATCTTGACAATGGCTATTGAGATTATATGTAATAATGTTTTTGACATTAATGATATATGGAAAGTGACATTTTATTTGAACCAAGCCATGGTATATTTACACCACATGGTTTTGACTCGAATTTAAATCATTTTTTGTGACTTTCTCATCTCCCATATTATTTATCTTGTGTTTGTACATTAGCTACCTAGTCATAGCCACGCTCTCAAGGGGGAAAGACCTACTTCTATAAGGAGAATAAGATAAGGTGTGTTGCTTTTAATTTTTAGGTCTTAAGTTATGAAACACTTATGGATTTACTCAATATTTCTTGAATAATCTATAGAAATGGTGCATCCCCACAAGAGTTTCAAAGAGGAAGTTGAGGTTTGCTCACTTAAAATTATTTTCAAGGATGATTTTCATCCTCCAATGATCCTTTTCTTGATGTAGTCGTTTCAATTGAGTTTATGATGAATGCTTCCAAATATTTAAAAATGATAAAATCACAATGAATTAAAATATTTATGAACATCCCTTTATCTTAAACTTTGTCGACAAGTTCCTCATGGACTCATCTGTGAGCTTGTTGTCTTTTGTCGATTTCCATCTTCAACCTTGTAGAAAAGGTTAAAATATTCATCACTCTAGGTTATCTGTCAAGCTCATGGATGTGATTTTCTATGGGTTCCTTTTGATCTCATACAAAGCATATTCTGTACAGGTGGTTCTTTGCTTGATGTATACCTGTACTAGAGAAGTGTGTGTGGCCAATAGAGTATATCATGCCATAGTCTATTCTTTCCGAGGAAAACCACGAACCTTAGTTTGTACACTTGTTCTTGTAAATTAATATGGAAGACACTACGGACTTCCCTTCAAGTCTCAAAACCATATCGTAGACATCATTCCCCATGATCAACTATTACTCTTTGATCATAGCTTCTTTTAGAGCCAAAATGTTAACATCAATGATGTCACCCAACTGTGTTATACAACTAGAGTGTGTCTGAGGCCTCTTGGAATTCTTGCCATAATTTTCCTCATCTTGAGTTATCTCTCTTACCTAAGGTATTCATCTTTCGAGGTGGATCTACCTCTCTTTGTAGACTCCTTCTTGATCCTTTTGCTTGATCGTATTCATTAATCATGACATCATCATTTCTTAACAAAATGCTAAGATGGATAAGAGGTTCTTCAGGAATTGAGTTTTTCATATTCCTCATCACTTGAGGGATCTTCTTTGAATCGTGAGTGCTTGATCTTAAGTTGCTCCCATCTCCTCTTCTCTTATTATGAGTCGCGTTTCTTCTTGTGCAAGGCTTTAGCCTCATTTCTCTTTGGAATTGGAACCTCTCCACTTATGTAGGTGTCCAATTAATTTTCTTCAAGAACCATTAAAATCCTATGCTTCCATGCTCAGAAGTTTTTAGCTTCACCAAGCTTGTGGTTAAGATGGGGTGCTAGGTCATTTTGAAATGAGAAACTCAAATGTAAATGGAAAAATATTAGATCTTACCAGTTTGAGGTGTTTGTCCTAGTTTCGAATCTCGTTGATCTAGGGTTTGTCAGAGAAAACCTAATTTTCAAAACTTGGAATCTTTCATATCTGATTGGATTAAAATATGTGCCTCCTGAAGGAAAGATGATCAGCATATTAATTTTCTTAAAACTGTGATCAGAATTGCAAAATAACTGATGCCCTAGTTTTCTTCAGTTTCTTGTGTAGAATGCCTGATATTGTTTCTGCGGTATCTCTGAAATTATTGTTCTTTTGTGTCTAAAATTTCATACTGAGTTAGCCTCCTCTATCCAACACCAAATGTTTGAGCAGAATTGGTTTCACTAGTTTGGACTTATGCACATTTTACCAAGCTGACTTATTTCAGCACTATTTAGAAGAATGAACTTGTACAGACTTCCATGTGTCACTGTTTCATCTTTGGGGTCTGAAATTTTTATCACATAAATTACAGTTCGTGACCTTTCTAGAACATCTTGAAAAACTTCATTTGGACCTTCGTAGCCCGAGATATAGCAATTCACCCTAGGTAACATGTTTAAGGCTGAATCATGAGAGAGGCTGGAACCCTAACTTGGAGGAATCATATTTAGTAGAATATAGCAAATATGAGACTGCAAATTTTACACATTGTACATCAAGAATTTATATTCGGCCTGTGATAGTTTCGGCTCCTGATCCTTCTCCAATATCAATATATGGCAAATCTACCAAAACTACTAGTTTTAGTATTTTAGGGTTTTTAAGCATTAAACTATAATCTTCAATAGGTGTAGCTGTAGCACTATTTTGGCTGCACAATGACTTCTTTCAGGGTGGTTCTGATACCATGTTGAGTTTTTAATGGTTATATCAGATCTTAAAACATTTAGCATCATAACCATAAGCCAAAAGATCACTGAAATATAGACAAGCACAACCACACAAAAAAAGAACACAAAGATTTATCCTTGAAAAACCCTAATGGGAAAAATTGAGCAAAAGCTTCGTCAATATAGATGCCCCAAAAAATAAAAGGTAAAACCCAAAACTGATCCTCCTCCTTCTCTAGCTATAACTCTTTCTCTCTCTCTTATGCACTACACAAGTATATCAAACAAATCATCATATTCATATGCAGTGGGGTCTTTGACCCAGTATATAAAAATAAAACATAAAGGTAACATCATAATCAATGGAGCTCATGCCCATCACTGTTAGGTCCAAAATTCAGGATATTACATTGGTTAAATTGCATATTTCTTCCAAAATTCGGTACCCATCCTTGCATCCAATCGGGTACATCATCCAATAGTAGTCAATAAAGTGACAAATGTTTAAAATAAAGGGAAGCTCAAATTAGGGTGTATTTATGACTTGTTCATGTAATATCCATGAATACTCGCAGCTAAAGCAGTTATTATTCGAATCCCTCAAAGTGCTATGACCTTGATATTAGTGGTATGGAGATTATAGTCAGAGATGTGGGAGAATCCACTCAATTTGGAGTGTGCTCGCTTAAAGAAAGGCCGTTGTTTCTCCTATTATCTTTTAGCTATTATGGTCCTATTTGAAGGGTAGATCCTTTTATGCATCATGTGGCTATTGCTGATTTGTATGTTATTATTGATGGTTTCCATAAATGAAAAGATAACAAGAAGGATTTGAACAAATTGAAGGCTAAATGTTGTAGGTTTCATTGAATGCTTTTATGTAAACTAGAATAGATATAGATACACTTTCTTTCTTTTGTACTTACTGATTAAGCACTAAAATAAGATAGTATAGATTATTAGTTTGCTGGAAGCAGTAATAACTTAAATTATCATTTTTTTTTCTTTGAAATTATCATAGGATCTTGGGTTAGTTCGTCTTACCTAGCACAAAGAGTGTATCAACATAAATTTTACTAACATCGATTGACAATTTAATTAAGGGTGATATATTTTACGTGACAATAGTCATTTATAAACATTCTCAAATATTCGTGATCCTTTTGAACTATAGGTCTTATTAAGTATGTCATATTTTTGTTTGGTAAACTTAATCTTCGCCCTTATTAGCCATGGTGTCAATTTCTCTCATTTTTTTATTAAATACTTTTAATATCTCTCATAACCCTTATCGGCTAAATTTTTTCTCTCCATTTTATTTTACAAAGAAAAAAAGATAAAACCATAGTGTATCAAGATACTTAGAATCACTAAATAATTTAATCATTAAATTTCCTTTTGTTAGCTAAGGTTTTCTTCTCTCCATTAATTTTTTTTACAAAGAAAAACGTACTTCTTGATATTCTATTAAAAAAAATATTTTCCAAAGATTTAAAAATGATAAAATCACAATGAATTAAAATATTTACAGCCATTTTCTATCAAGGTAATTACTTAAAAAAAATATAATAGTCATCGTGTAGCATAACCAACTATACATTTCATCTCTCCATTGTTACTCCATAAGTTTTTCTCCCCACTCTATAGGCTTATCTAATTCACCATATTGGATAAAGTTCAGCTTATATAGTACCATATTGGATAGAGAATCATTGGAAAAATATTTAAGTAATAGGTAGAGTGTGGTTTGGGTAGAGTGAGGAATGTACCTTGGCAACTATAAGGATCAATTTTTATAAGGTGTAATTTTATTTTGAATTTTTTTATATTTTGAAAAGATATCCTTTTTATTTTTATTTTTAATAAATTTAAATTTAAAATTGATTTATATTAATTTATTATTAATTAATTATTATTAATTAATTATTTTTAATTATTTTTTGAATATAAATATTAAATATTTTACATTAATTATTAATTTTTTTATAATTTTATTCTTAATTATATTTAAC
>LPNX010958484.1:0-11114 GCA_001517045.1 Pseudotsuga menziesii
TGATGATGATGATGTTGATGACGATGATGACAATGATGTTATTATATAGTAATATTTTTGATAAATATGAGTAATATTTATATTTTGATAAATACGAGTATATTTTGATGAAGATGATGATGGTGGTGGTGATGATGTTGATGATGACGATGATGGTGATGAAGTTGATAATGATGATGGTGATGATTATGATGTTGAGGCCGAAGATGATGGTGATGATGATGCTGGTGATGAAGTTGATGGTGATGATTATGATGTTGAGGCCGATGATGACAATGATGATGTCGACGATGACAATGATGATGATGATGACAATGAAGATGATTATGATGATGATGAAGACGATGACAATGATTATGATGATGACAATGATGATGTTGACGATGACAATGATGATGATGATGATGATGATGATGATGACGATGATGACGATGCTGATGAAGACGATGATTATGATTATGATGATGATCATGATTATGATGATGATGATGATGATGATGATTATCATCATCATGAGGATGACGATGATGATGATGTTGATGATGAGTATCATCATCATGAGGAAGACGACGACGATGATGATGATGATGAAGATGATGTGCCATCTGTGTCAACATTGTAAGGATTGGCCATATCATCATCGTCATCATCATCAGTTACGCTCATCGTGTCATTGTCAGAATAATATTCAACCGCAGTCTGCTACATCATTTGATTCAACTATTCCTTGGACGACGACAATGATGATGATGATGATGACGATGATGATGAAGATTATGATGTTGATGTCAACGATGACAATGATGATGATGATGGTGATGATTATGATGCTGATGAAGATGATGACAATGATGATGATGATGATTATGATGCTGATGAAGATGATGATTATGATTATGACAATGATCATGATTATGATGATAATCATGATTCTGTTGATGATGATCATCTTGATGACGATGATGATAATGATGATGTTGATCGTGACAATGATGATGATGATGACGATGATGATGAAGATGATGATGATGTCGATCGTGACAACGATGATGATGATGACGATGATGATGATGATGGTGGTGGTGGTGATGATGATGATGATGATGATGATGATGGTGATGGTGATGAAGTTGATGATGATGATGTTGATGATGATGGTGATGATTATGATGTTGATGAAGATGATGATGGTGATGATGATGGTGACCATGATGGTGATGATGATGGTGATGATGATGATGGTGATGACGATGATGGTGATGAAGTTGATGATGATGATGTTGATGATGATGGTGATGATTATGATGTTGATGCAGATGATGAAAATGATGATGATGACAACAATGATGATGTCAAAAATGACAATGATGATGATGATGATGATTATGATGTTGATAAATACAATGATTATGATTATGATGATGATCATGATTATGATGATTATGATGATGATCTTGATGATGATGATGATGATTATCATCATCATGAGGATGACGATGATGATGATGATGATGTTGATGATGAGTATCATCATTATGAGGAATACGATGATGATGATGATGACGATGATGATGAAGATGATGCACCATGTGTATCATCATCTGTGTCAACATTGTAAGGATTGGCCATATCATCGTCGTCATCATCATCAATTACACTCATCATGTCATCATCGAAATAATATTCAATAGCATTTTCTTCTACATCATTTGATTCAACTATTCCTTAGACATCTTCTGCTGGATCATCATCGTCAGCAAACTCAAGTTGATCATGCTCTTCGTCATCATATTCTTCTTCTAGAGAACCCTCTTCATTACCATCATCTAGGTTATACTTTACCGGCCTTCCCCTTGGATCGTGTCTCACAAAAAACGACCAGCCTGCTTTACCTGGAACCTCTGAGTAAAATACTTGTTCACATTGGCTTGGAAGAACATAGGGCTCTGTTCCTGGCTCAAACAACCTTGTGTTTACCTTGGTAAATCCATTATCATGTTCAATAATAGTTCTATCGGGATCATGTTGATTCAATCGTAACTTGTACCATTTGACAACCAATAGAACTACCTTAAAGGATTTAAAGTCACACTATATAATATCTTCCAAATACCCATAGTATCAATTTTCTGAGACTTCTGGATGTCTGTCCTTTCTAGATGAAACATTGGTAACCTCAAAGATAGTTGAAACCCCAGAATCTGATGTTTTTTTTGTTTCATCCAGTTTTTTGATCCGATATCTACATCCATTGCAGACCATAGCCTTATGGTGTTTTACCTGCAATAATCAATACACAAAAAAATTACACAACCAATCAGTCCTTATGCAACAATAAATGGAAAAAAAAGAACATGTACGTAAATAAGTAATTTGCAAAATAAAAGATTTAGAGGGATATTTGATTAATTATATATTTTCCATGTTATCTTTTACACCATATGCCAAATCAATTTCCCTTTCTGTTAGATTGTTATCTCCATTGCGTTGTTCTTCTTTTACCAATGAAGCCACACCTTCCCATGATATTCCATGACCCGATTGTGCACATCATTCAATACATACCTTCATCTAGTCAAGATTGTTTGCGATGTATAAATGAATTGCATCCCATTCTCGACCAACAGTTTAATGACAATTACCATTAAAATCAAATAAAGGTGTAAATCTCCTAACAAAGACATATATGCTCTTAATTGAAGCAATTATGACTAGAAAATACAATTAGAATATGAAGGATATAATAAAAATCCACTAGCTAATAATTACCTTTCAGCTTCCTCAATATACCTTTCCCCTTCAGTTGCTCCCCTTCAAATTTGTTATCGGAGTCCGGATCACAAATGAGATGTAAATTGAGCTTTGACGCTAAAATAGGAATATATTCACTAACATACAACATGTTTTGGTATACCGTATATCCTTCCATCATAGAACCCTCCAGATGTGCTAGTTGTCTCACCAAACCCTTCATAAATTTCAAGTGCCTCTCAACCATCCACATGGACCTTGAGTGCACAGGTCCACACAAATCAATCTCCTCAACTTGGTGTATGAGGTAGTGTTCCTGTGCATTGAAAAATGCCGATGGTAGATGCTTCTACATTTCACACATGAGACGAGGAATTTTTCTCCTCCAATACTTTATATCTTCTTTATGGATTTCTTTAGATGTCAACCATCTACAAGTGATGCAAACCAATACCGATATTTAACAAAAACAAACATTAAATTACAATATATGCAAGTAAAGAAACACTAATCACATGCAAGTAATCGCTAGTTACCTCATGTATTTACCAAGATTATATATGACCTATTTGACATTATTGTCGAAGTTGTCCGGGATAGAGAGAGGTAGAACATACTGTATCAATATACAAACCATGCCATTTTTAAAAAAAAGAGTATACAAACAAGAAAAAATTATATGGACATAACAATAATAATTACCTTGATGAAGACATGCCAATCATGAGTTTTGACCCCCGCAAAATCACCTTTTTTAGTTATGATATTCTTCAAGTTTGCACAAAAACTGGTCGGAAATTTAATTTTCTGCATTACTTCTTTGACAACATTGCTTTGTTGCTCCATAAACATCCATGGAATTGAGTTTAAATTAACTTGTTCTCCGTTGGTATGAAATTGGATGACATCTTTCATTGCATGGTTGCTTTCTTGAATGTCTTTGCACACTTTCACAACTTTATCTTTCTCCCTCCTTAGCTCTAGTAGTCGCCATAAGGTTTCATTAACATTATTTCCAATATGCATTGTATCAAACAAATGAGCAATTTGTAGGTGCTCATAATAGGGCAACCTGCTGAATTGAATAGGATAACTTTTCATTCCTCGTGGAAGACCATTAATGCCTTCATGATCATGATGGACATCATGAATATTAGTTTATAATTAATAAATTACATCATAAATCAAATATGGCCACTACAACAAACAACTCACAATAAAAATTAAAATACATAAAAATTCATATACGATGATCCATACGTACCATGATGACGATTTATATTGTATTGCATCTTCCAAAGGTGAGGTGTCATTCTCCATGGTTTTAATGCAATCTCCTGCTTCCCATTGAAAATATTTCTTTCAGTTGTTCTATACCTATGATTCTTAGAGAGGAAATGCGTATACTCATTAAACACCTCTTTTCTTAAGCTTTTTGAACGTCGAGATTTTATCTTAGGACCACAAAATGGACATGCAAATTTACCCTTTGTCTGAAGATCTACAATATTTACATATGGAATATCTATGTCAAATATGTTCATTTATAAAATATTCTAACTACTCCATATCATTAAATGTAATTAAAGTGGAACTTAAAATTACAAACCACAAAATGAAGTTAACCCAGGGGCATCATGTATTGTCCATACAACCATTCAATGGAATTGAAATTGCCTTTGTCGTATTGGTCTAACTATGTCATACATAGTTATGCCATTCCATAACTTCAGTAGCTCATCTATAAGAGGTTTGATGTATACATTCATATCTTTGACTTGGAACTTACCTGATTCATAATTTGAAGAACATATAAAATATATCATTATGAGAACCATTAAGATATATAAACCATGCAGAAGAGTAAAATAATAGATATATATATATGAAATTAAGATACATATTACGACAAATGAGATGCCACAACTACATTATAAATAAAATAGCTTTCGTCAATAAAACCTGGAATAATCATCGACAACATTATGTGCTCCCTCTTTATTGACAACCATGGAGGAATGTTATTGTTGATAACAAAAATAGGCCACACCGTGTAAATGGATTTCATATATGCAAATGGATTAACACCATCTGATACCAAAGAAATCCTAAGATTACGTGGTTCTTCTTTAAAGTGAGGCCACTTTTCCTCAATATCTCTAAAAGCAGTACCATCTGCAGGCATTCGGATAACATTATCTTGACTTCTATTCTTGGCATGGTAATCCATAAATTGTGCTATGTTTTTGCACCTGAACAGTTGTTGCAAATGTGGAATGATGGGAATATAACGAAGAACCTTCTAAGGCACCTTTTTTGTTACTTTATCTCTACGATATCTACTTACATGACATTTCGGACATTCTGTTGCAAATTCATGCTGATTATAATATATAGCATGGTCATCAGGGCATGCATGAATTGCTTCATGATGCATTCCAATCTCTTTCATGATGGAAGATAATTCTCGATATGTGCAAGGTAAAATATTTGATGGTGGTAACAAAAAATCAGCTATCAAGCTACAAAAAAAAGAAAAAAAAATGTTAATGTAATAAATAAATAATATTAACGAAACATGCTTCATCCGTACGATGATCAATAATGAGTTAACAATACAATTATTAGAGGAATGCAAATAAACTTTATCACGATCCTATATATGTGATGGATTATTTTAGATACCTTAGCATACATGTGATTGCAATGTTTGAAAGACCATTCATAACCTTCAAGTTCATTATCAACAATATAGTAGAGAGAAGATTTGTTTTGGAGACTTCATAAAGGGGTTCATATGCCTTATCGAGAAGAGGTATATAGTGAAAATCATCAAAGTCATCATCATTTTCATTATCAACATCATCGTCATCCATTCTAACGTTAAATGAACCATGGATCAATGTATTTGTACCATCATCTTCAATTACATTATCGACATGATCATCTTGTTCAATATGATCATTCACTTGTTCTCCATTAAACATACATGCTCCATGATCCTGATCCTGAACTTGTTCTGAAAGCACTTCCTCTGGACGACATGCTAAAGGGTGTCTTTTCTTTAATATAAATACATGGAAACATCAATAGATATACATTAATATATGAAAAAAAAATAATACATACAATTACCAAAAAAATGAATATAATAATGTTTATAATGCTAAACCTACAAATGGACGATATTAGTTCCCCCCCCTCACCATTTCCATGTTCCCTGCAATGTTTTGTGGCTGTTGAGATCAATATTATTCTCCTCTTAAATCCCCTGCATTGAGTACACAGACAATAACATTTTCCATCACCCCTTCGTTTCGCTGCATCCCATAGTCTAGCAAGCAATTGTCAGTTGTCTTTGTTTGGATCAGGAATATTTAATCTATTTGACATTTTGTCATAAACTTCGTTAATGAATATAACCGTTTGTATTAAAAAATCAAGTTCCGCGCATCAACCACGCATCAAGGTTTTGTCAAATGGAGAGAAGTCGAAGAATAAAAAATTCCAAGCAAACTATCTATCGATGAAAAAAAAAAATTCCCACAACCGCTCATTGAAGAATAAAACTATTCTTGAAAACGTCCGTCGAGGAACAAATAATTTTCGCAATCGTTCATCGCCTCCACAACAAACATGTCCAAATGTTTTAAACAATTTATATTTATAATGGCCATGCATCAGATATTCGACGCCTTGAACATAGTTATAGTTGAAAGTATGGGACCATAAAATTTAAAATCATGTAAACCTTATAAAAAAATTCTATACAAACCGTCGGATATCTGACTCTTATGGGTTGGATATCGGACTTGTGTTGGTTCATAGACGTTGAAGATCCGATAGGGAAGTGTCAAATAACCACCATAAAAAAATTCTATATGGACCGTCGGATATCCAACTCTTATGGGTTAGATATCCGACTTGTGTTTGGTTCATAGATGTCAAAGATCCGACAGGGAAGTGTCAAATAACCACCACTACACGAGTCAAAAATCTGACTCCTATCCTAAACGGAAGTGTTGGATAACCGCCACTACAAGAGTCGGAATTCCGACACTCAAGTGTTGGATAATCGACGGAGATAGAAATATTTTGTTGTCGGCATTCTGTAGATTGATTGTTGTCCGACACATCCATGCGAAATGTCGGATGACTTCGGATTCTGTCATCGGATTTCGGGTTCAAATCTTGTAGTGAACATTGATCCAACGCTTAGAATATTAGGTAGGTTTGATCAAGAAACTAAAATTGGGGTTCCAGATGAAGTTGGTCGATTGGAAGTTCTTCACATTCACACAAAGAACATGAAGCTTGCTGAAGAGGTAAAATCATGAATCCTAACATATTCCTTTATTTCTCTTGTGCTCTCTTTATCCACACAACATAAAATCACTATTATTTCCATGCTACAGGTTGCAGATCTTGCACCTCTTTTCATTGCAGTGTATCAGAGAAACAATGGATGTAATTGATTTGGATGACAACAATTGATGCTGAAATTCTGAATTCTATGGTCATTACAAATGAGCACTTGAGGACTAATTTGGGCATTAGCAAACCCTCTGCCCTCTATGAGACTATGAGTAGTTATAAACTTGTCTATATTATATATCGACAGATCCTGAGTGAGATATGTCGCTTCCCTTTCAATTTCTTTTATGTGAAACATGATATATATCTCCATTGATGTTAAACATTTAATTTATCAGGTTGCCTAGGTTTGAAATATTTAATGGGAGGATATTGGGGGTCTAGAAAATGTCAAGAGAAAAATTAAATGTGTCCTCAAAAAGTTTCCTCTTCTATGGACCTCTGGTTCCTCTTCTATGGACCTCTAGTTGTGGTAAGACGTTGCTTGCTATGGCCATCGCCAATCAGTGCCAAGCCAACTTTATCAGTCTGAAAGGGACGAAGCTCCTCATGATGTGGTTCAGATAAAGTGAAGCCAATGTGCATGATATTTTTAATCAATTCTTACTCATAAAAGTAACATTGTTATCCCAATCTACCTACATGAGCTCGATTTGATTGCTATATCGAACATTTTCTGAACACAATTCCTAGCTCTAAACCTAGAGCAATTCCTAGCACAGTTTCTTTCAAAATTTATGGCATTATTCAAGGCATTATACTAGTATCTATACCGGGTGCTATGTTGGATGTTTTCTAGGCCCAATTATTGGCTCTATACTTGGTGCTATGTTGAATGTTTTTCCTGCCGAAATTCATGGCGCAATTCCTATTGCTAACCTTGGATTAATATATAGTGCTATGATATTCAAGATGTTTTTTTGGAGGCTACTATTGGTGTTATATGGTGTTATCTCCTAAATAAATTAATTTTCAATAGGTCAAACTCAAACAAATTTCTTTTTGCATAAGTACTGAAGGTCTTAGGGTATATTATGAAAGATGATTGGGTGACTAACAAAATTGGAATGTCTGGTGTTATGTTCTTCAAGAAATTTGAAATTTTAGCTTTTGGTGGCTTAGGTTAACTTTTCAATAGTTCATTAGCCACCGAAAAGCCCAACTTTCAACAGCTAACAATTTGGACTCAGGACTGCGTTAACCATCGAAAGCCTGTTGAATTTGTTTTTATAGAAATTTTGGAAAAGGTGCTTTCAGTGGCTTAGGTGAACGTACCAACGGTTCATTAGCCACCGAAAAGCCTAGCTTTTGACAGCTTACAAATTAGACCCAATATCTCATTAACCACCAAAAGTGCCAAAAGAGGAAAATGGTTAGCATATACATTGAAATCAAACACTGTCAGCATGAGGAACGTCATGATCAAGCACTTAACCGCCGAAAACACTGGGGGACTGTAGAAAATCATGAGTTGGTGAATAAAAGGTCGTTATTGAACTGAAGTGAGTGATAGAGACCAAAACCCTAGCCTACCCTTTGACTATCCCACGACTGCAGTTGAACGACCATGAAACATCAAGTTCCAGTTAAATGATTGTTGTACGGGCTATCTTGTGTTTCTCACCAGATTTTTTCATCATCTTACTCAAGTACCAATTGAGTGATTAACCCCTAAAAATCAGAACCATATCCTCAATACACTCCACATTTCTCTACATGCATCCTCACTACTCCAGGCCATCCCTGAAACCAGCGCACTAATCTCCTTCACAGAATTCAAATTTTGATTTTTGCAGGTACTAGAAGCACAGTCCAAAGATGAAGAAAGGAGGAGGAACTGCCCTCAGATAGGAGTTAGGTGGAATTAGCTATCTTGAGTCACATCCAAAATTATGCCAATTCTTCAAAGATGCAGGCTGTTACAGGTTCTGTGAGAAAATCTAGGGTTCTCACCAGCAAGTGGAAGAAGCCTTTGCTCTTTATTTTGATGGATCTAAGGCATTGATAGGAAAGGAAGAGTTCTAGGTTGATGAAACCCTAATAGTAGAAGTAGTAGAACTCCTAAGGATTGGGGAGAAATGGTTCAAGACCACCATTACTAAGGATGTGGAATTCATGTCCTACTTAAAGCTTGAACACAAGAACATAGTATGGACGAAAAGCATCCCATCCACCTGGCTTAAGGAGAAGTGGCAGCAGTTATTGAAAGCAATCCTGGTTTATATAACCTGTGAAGGTAGGTATAACAGGGTGATGGTATACCACTTTAACTTGATGAACCATTTTACAGACAGAAGCCCTTTAAACCTTCCTTTCTATCTGTTGTGCCCCTACCCAACAGCTTTTAAAAAACCATTATTTCATCAAACAAAATTGTGTTTTGTTTAGGTGAAATGTTTGAATTTCATATAGTAAAAGTAAAGAATTGATAGCTACTGAAATGATGATATTCTAGAAGCTACTGAAATATGAAATTCAAAGTTTTTAAAAGAAACCTTTGCAAACTAGGAATTAGTTAACAAAATCACTTCTTTGAAATTTTTATGAGTAGGATTTACATTGAAAATCAAGGGATAAATGTTGACGATTTATCATAACCTACTCTTGAAATCTTATCCAAATGTTGATTATTTGATATGATTTTATCATAAATATTGCTAAGGTTTTGGAATTGAAAAGTTGATTATTATACTTTTGGCGTCTGATCAAAGTTCATTCGAATTATATTTTCAAGGCTTTTTGTTCAATCTAGGAATTACGCATAACACAACCTTATTATTTCATCTTGATCTTTATGATGGTCCTCCTATGTCATCTTTATTATTGCATGTAAAGGTCAAAGATAATGCTATGGGTTATGGGATTTGTTTTTCATATTTTAAAGGAAGAAAACAGCCTTATAATGAAGAAGTTACATATTCGTTACTAAAGAAAAATCATGATTAATTCAACGTTAAAAAGAAACATAACGGCGATTGGGGCTTGGATTATTTCAACTTAAATTTTGTCACGACCTGAAATTGCAATATCAAAATGCTTCATTCCGAGTTCAAAGTAGACAATTCTATTTATCACAAAAGATAAATACCATCAAAACTTTAACGTGCGATAACTGAAAGGAAAATTCCAATTCTTGATTTGTTTTACCTTCCGGACAACTTTACCATTAGCACAATGTAATAATGATTTTTATAATTAAATTTTATGCATTTTTGTGATTGGTTTAAAGTGGACGATAGATGCTGAGATGATTATGTAAATGATTGTCTTATAATATCTCTTTTGTGAACAGGTAGCAAGTCAATTGCTTAGCTCAGGGATGTATTTATTATTACAACTAGTTTGAAAGCATGATTTCTGGAAGAATGAAGAGATGATCGCTTAAACTTTGGGATTGTGGACACCATGGAGAGAAAGACTTTGAGTGGATAATTATGGTTTTAATCACATCTGCAGATATTCATGAGAGATTTGATAGTCTCAGGCGATCAGCTTCATTCCAGAGAAAAGGGGAACAAATTGCCAGGATTTTTGCCAGTTACAAAATCGCGTCTTCAACTAACAGGCGATTTTCTGAGCCACGTTGTGAACAAACGGAGGCAAATCTAAAAAATCTGGCACATGGGTTTTCTTCAGAACGGACCCATTTAGCTATACTCGGGTGTATTTCGCCAGAAAATGATGGATTTTAGG
Organism: Pseudotsuga menziesii; assembly: GCA_001517045.1. Lineage (NCBI taxonomy): Eukaryota > Viridiplantae > Streptophyta > Pinopsida > Pinales > Pinaceae > Pseudotsuga > Pseudotsuga menziesii. The sequence goes on from LPNX010958484.1 coordinate 10,819, forward strand.
AGATTTCGGGGATCATTTGAGCATGATTTTTGCAGTTGCGGCCGGCAACGAAATGGTTGTTTCCAGAAATTCGCCTGTGCTGAGCTTATTTTGTTTTGATTTCTTCTGATCATGGTTTATTTAAGCAGGGAAGAATTTGATTGGAGAGGGGGAGACTGGACTGAGAGATTGCTCTCTCAGATCAAAACATTGTTGCCTGAATTATTCTGTAAGTGTTCAACAGCATTGAAGAACTTCTTTTTCAAGGTTGGAAGATCAAATCAAGAGCTGGACCTGGGGAAAGCAGACTGTATGCT
>LPNX010958484.1:11309-71683 GCA_001517045.1 Pseudotsuga menziesii
ACTTTTTGTATACATTGCATATACTCTTGGTATCTGTTAGTTCTGTTATTTCCTTTTTATAATTTATTTATATTTGTTAAAATTCTCTACAGAAGTTTACAAATATACATTTCTCATGTAATTATCGATTTTCATGTTTCGATTTTGCTGATGTATCATGTTGTGTAACTGACGATTGATATTGTTGTTTATATGATTTGTAATCATTACTGTCTGATTTTGTTAATATTTAAACTTCTTTAAATATTATCAAAGCGTATTCATGCAGTAGTTCCATTAGCATAAATCGATTTCATGGTTAATTTCTCGCATTGCTCTTGATCAGAATAAATTGATTTACATGTTGTTTCTTTTAAACTATTTTATAAAAAACAACCATTGAATCATATTCGGGTTATTTTCTGATTCTTGGTAATTAATGTATAGTTGTCAATAATGTAAATTTTATAACTCATTTAAACATGTTTTTGATTATTTATAAGCCTAGTTAATCGAATAGATTTGATTTATAGATTAATTTAATCAATTTACTAATTCATTAGTAAGTAGATTAATTAGTTTGATTTGTACATTTGATTTAATTAACCAAAGTAATAGCTTTAGTTTTATCTTTTAGACTTAGTTTAGTTAGACTTTCAGGCTAACAGAGCCTTTAAACCTGTCGGAAACAACCATCCCAAACAGCTTGGAACCTGCTCTAAGGATCTCGGTCTGGGTTGTTTCCCCCGTTGCGGGCTTAGTCAAATACGCCCGTCAACACTATCTCCATAAGAGCCTAACTAAGATGGCCCACCAGGTCAAGGCCCAACCCACCAAAATCGTCGAGAGGTTACCTCACCATGGTCTGATAAAACTCATTGTCCAAGAATTTATGCAAAGAAGAAACATAGTATGGACATATTTCTTATTCTGGAATGAGTTTGAAATAGGATTATAGCCAGAAGACAAAGGAAATTCCCCATCAAAGAAGTCCACCACTCCTAGGAGTGGAAATAGGAGGAGAAGGGCTATCTCACTAGTGACAGTGGATCAAACCTCTCCAACTTCTAAGACCAGCCAAGCCAAAAGAAATATGGAATTCAGTGGAAAGGAGAAGGAGGCCCCAGCACAAGGTGAAAATATACTTAACCTATCATACTCAGACTCAGAAGAAGAAAAGGAGCAGGAAGTTGACCTAACAAAGCAGGTTGTAGCAGAACATGAAGAATTTCCCTCACCAACACCAAGGGAAGGTCAAGACGAATCAATGGCAGATACTTCCTCAAGAAAACCTAGGTATGAGAGAATCAACCAGCTATCAGGGAAAATACATGAACTAGAGGTCTTAGATAGAGAGATCAAAAGAAATAATGCAATATTAACCAAGAAGAATATTGGGTTGCACAATTCTCTTCTAGAAATGAGAGGGATGTATGTCCTGCTGAAAAGGATAAATATAAGATCTACAGAATGATCAAACTGTCGAGGTTGCAAATGAAAAAGTCAAACCCTAGCTCTCAAGCTCACTTTGCACTAGAAACCCTAGCAGAGGCAGCAGCAAGCTTTCAAGATCTTGAGGCAACTCATGATGGTGCTGCTCTATCAAACCCTATGCAAATTGAAGAAACACCGGAAGGACAGAGGCACAAGTTGTAAAAGAATGATTAAAAGGCTGGTTAAAATTTTGCGGAAATAGATCTTTCGGTGGCTTAGCTAAATGCAGCAGTTGTTCATTAGCCACCAAAAGCAGAGCTTTCGGTAGCTTATAGACCTAGGATTCTGTTTCCTTAACCACCGAAAGAACATAAGGGTGCAGAATGGTATGTTTACACACAGAACCAGTTTTCATGGGTACAAACACCTTAGGGGTGAATTATGAAGCTGAAAATTGATCAAAGACACCGGTGGAAGGGGTCTGTTCCAAGTTTTGAGGGTGCCGTCAAGGTGAAATGGGTCACAAACCCTACCTACTTTTGACAAACTGTGACTTATCTATTAGATAAAAGTTCATAGCTCTACTTCAGTGATCACTACGGTTATCAAATATTTCAAGGAGTGAACAAGTGTTAGAGTTAGATAGGTTATCACTTAAATTAGGGTTTTTTGACCTAATTTTGCAAAAACAGTTATTTTATCTATTTTTAGTAAATCAGATCCAACTTTTCAGGATCTGAAATAAATTTGTAAAGGCTATAAAGCCTAAGACTTATGTTGAATCAAGGGTTTGACTTCAAATATTTTTAGACCCTTATTGTTATCAAGCTTCTCATGTTATTTGTCGTTTAATATATGCTCTTTTGCGATTATATGTTCAGGTTCCATCTCTTTTCTATTTTGTAGTTGTGCTTGAATGTAAGATTCAAGTTTATTCTTTTTATCTAATGCCAATATGACTGTCATCTTATCTATGTGTTGATGAGTTGAATTGCAAGTATTTTTCCATGTTATGATTATCCATTCATATGTGATTGCTTTATATATGAATCTTCCAGCATAGTAAGTTCTCCATTTATTCACCTTGTTATCAACCCTCTAAACATTGGTGGTTAGAAGCCTTATCATTTGATTGAGTTTTATGTATGTCTTGAGTCTGTGAGGCCCTTTAGGTCATCTAAATTGATCCATTTAGAAAAACCATTAAAAAAAATTAAGTCTCCAGGCATCCTCGAGCTGCAACCTAGTGGAGTTTCCTGGAGTGATAACAAATTGGCACCGTTGCCGGGGAGAAGAGATTGAAGCTCAGCTTCCTTGGGAGATGACATAGATCCTACTTTGATGATAGACAAAGTATGGACACTATTCTGGTTGTAATCATCTATCTGGAAACTCCATTGGAATAAAGTGGCTTCAAGAAGACCAAGTACTAGAGCAAACCCTCAAGGGCCATTAGTAATACCTATTTTAGATCCAGAAGATATTCTAAGAAGAGTTAGGGCTTCACTAAGATAGACATCCAGAGCTGCAAGGGGAGCTATATCAGGTATTTCAAGAGGTATTTCTGCTGTTATATCAAATAGACCTCCATTTCAATCTTCTTCTACTGAAACATATAATTCTTAGGAATTTATAGATGAATAAGAAAATTTTAGGGTTGAGGAATCTTCAAGAACTGTTGCTTATGTAGATCCAATCCTTGTCGACTCCACTGAGATAAGTCCACTACTACCCACACCAGCAGTATCATTTTCGACCCTTTCCTTACCCACTTTCAATATGAATGTCCCTCTGACCAAAATGGAAAGGATCCTTGTGGCCAGATATGCCCCTCTAAATCTGCTTAACCCCCTCGCTGCTATGCCTACTAGAGATTATCTAAAATACATGCCTAAGTTCACTGGGGAGGGTGATTGCACAGCTGAAGAACACTTAGAGGCATTCTACAGTTATGCTGAGAATATAAACATTGAACAAGAGGATGTGTTGACTAGGGTTTTTGTGCAAAGTCTAGATGGTCAGGCTAAGTAATGGTTCAAGGAGTTTCTGGATCAATAGCAAGCATTAAATCCCTAGATGACATATTTTTGAAGCAATGGGGAGAGAGAAGAGACCACCTCAACTATATCACTGAATTTAGCAATCTGAAGAGAGAGAATTGTGAGTCTGTTTCTAACTTCACCAAAAGATTTAACAAGATGTTCAGCAAGATCCCTGCTGAGATCAATCCAACTGACACTTCAGCCAAAATCACCTATGCCAATGCCTTTGATTCAGAATTATATCTTCTTCTCAAAGAAATAAGATCATCTTCTCTATCACTCGTGCAATATACTACCCTTGAAGTTGAGTCCAATATCATTACATCTCAGAAGGTTAAAGGAAAAATTAACAGGAAGAAGCAACCCTCAGATCCTCTCGTGGTTTCTTCTTTAGAGAACAAAATAGAGAAGATGGCCAAAATGTTGGACATTCTAACAGTTGAAATGTCTAGAATTAAAGACCGAGGGAAAATACCTGTGAGGGGTAAAGGGCCAAATGATTTTGCTAATAGAAACCCTAATTTTGTTCCTTACAGAAGATACAACCCACCATATTAGATCCTTCGAAGGGATAGGAATCAAGTTGAGGATCAAAGGATCAGAGCTCCTTTTCAGAATGCTATACTAGAAGAAGAACCAAAGTTTACTCAAGAAGAAGGAGAGGCAGAAGACAATATCAACTGTGAAGATGAAGTTAATCTCTCTTTCCTGACACAAGCAAACTATGAGGAATCCCTCATGAATGAGCAGATCATGGAAGAATATTTATATCAGGTAGATGATCAGGAAGGTTATAATTTGAGATCCAGAATTGTTGCTCCTATGAAGAAGGGTCCTGACCCCACAAAGAAGCCTACTCCTCCTACTAAAAATATCGCTGCTCTTGCAAAGAAGATGAATGTCCCTAAAAAACAGTAGCAAATGCCATTACAGACATCATCCCATGATCCTATTCAGCTCAAAGCCAAACCACAAGAGGTAAGATCTTATGATAAATTATCCTATGCTTTCAATCTTGAGTCAGAAATTTAGAAGTTAAAAATCCCTTTTCCCTTGATAGAGCTGATGAAGAATGATGCCTTCAAGTCATCCATACTAAAATCTCTTCAGCCAAGGACACCCATAGATGCTGCCTTTGTGAATTTGTAAGATGATAAGCCCACAATAATCCTAGGTCCTATGATTGGAGAGTTGGATGAGTCTTTCCCACATTTCTACATATCTTTCAACATCCATGATAAAATCCTTCACAACTGTTTACTAGACTCAGGAGCTTCCCATAACCTAATGCCAAAAGTAGTGATGGATGAGCTTGGCCTCAGCATTAAAAAACCATACCATGATCTGTTCTCATTTGACTCCAGGAAGGTCAAATGCCTGGGCCTCATCAAATACCTTGTCATAAACCTCTCCCAGCTGCCTTCAAAAAGTATAGTGATGGACATAGTAGTGGCTGACATCCCACCTAAGTTTGGCCTCCTTTTGTCTCACTCATGGATTAAAAGGGTGGGTGGTACCCTTCAGATGGACCTTACATATGCTATGATACCAATGTTTGGAGGGGAGACCAAGAGACTCTACAGGGAGAACCAGTTCACCTACATCATTAGTAATGCCAAGAACTTTATAAACCATCCCATATATGCAGTAGACATAGACTTTGGGGCATGCATCCTGCAGATATATGATTCCCATCAAACATCCATACAACTCACAAATCCTACATATCAGCCACTTGAGGAAGTAACCACCTCTGTTTGGAGCATGTTTTTTGATGGGGCCAGCACTCAAGCCTCAGCAGGTGTAGGTGTAGTTTTGATTTCTTCATCAAAAGAGACTATCCATCTGTCTTATAAACTTTATTTCAAGACTACTAACAATATATCAGGATAAGAAGCATTGCTGTTAGGAGTCAAGGATGCCAAGGAAATGGGGATCATGTGCCTGAAGATCTTTGGAGATGTAGATCTTATCATACAGCAGGTCAACAACACTTTTCAAGCAAAGAATGTCTGACTGAAGGCTTACAGAGATGAGGTATTGAAACTTAGGGACTCTTTCATGTTTTTTGACCTCTCATACATACCTAGAGCTATGAACCATCTACCTGATTCCCTTGTTGTCTCTACAAGTATGTTTGTTCCCCCTTTGCCTCCTATACTGAGCTATGATATCCAGGTTAAGTACACGTCATCCCTACCTGATAATGTGAAATTTTGGAAGGTCTTTGAGAATGATTATGAGCTTAGTAAATTCCTCCAGGTAGTAGATGAATTTTATGATATGCATATTGATCAAGAAAACCTAAATATGGAAGAATCTTAGAGGCTCAAGTTAAAAGATAAAGTACATGATCAGAACATTGTTCAGTTGCCTAGTAATTATATACCTCGGGGCCTGGTACCCTTGGAATAGCTATTTGATCATAATGATGTCCCTTTTAAACCTACCAAAAAGGAGAAAGATCCTGCTATCCAAGAGCAAAACATAGGTAGCCAAAGTCATCCAAAATCCATAAATCTATCCATTGAGTTGACTGCTGATCAGAGGTCAAAATTTTGTAGTCTGATGAAAGAGTTTGATAATATATTTTCCTAGTAATATTGTGACCTAAAAACCTATGACACTAGTATCATCCAACATATGATTCCCCTGGAGAAGGACACTGTCCCTTTCAAACATAAGCTGAGATCCATCAGTCCTCTCCTACTTCCTATGATTGAAAAAGAAAGCCAAAAGCTCATTAAAGCCAAAATCATAATTCCCCTTGGGTATTCCAAATGGATTGCGAATTTAGTGGTTGTAAGGAAGAAGAACGGGGAGATTAGGTTATGTGTGGATTTCAAAAACCTGAACAAATGCTCCAAGAAAGACAACTATCCATTACCCAAGATGGAACATCTGTTGCAAAGAGTCTCAGGGGCTAGTGTCATGTCATTCCTATGATGGTTTCTCATGCTATAATCAGGTGTCTGTACACCCTGATGATTAACATAAAACTACATTTACCACTCCTTGGGGTACTTTCATGTATGCCAAGATGCCATTTGGGCTAACGAATGTTGGGGCCACCTTTCAAAGAGCCATGGACCCAGCTTTTGTAGGATTGAAAGACAAATTTGTGCTCATATACCTTGATGATCTCATTGTTTAATCCAATATCCATTAACAACATTTGCAGCACTTGAGGAAGGTTTTTTTGAAATGTAGACAATTTGGGATATCTTTGAACCCGATGAAGTCCCAATTTTCTCTTAGGGAGGGAAAACTACTTGGTCACATAGTTTCAGCAGAAGGTGTGAAGATAGATCTGGTTCAAGTTGAAGAAATCCAGAAGCTATCCATACCTAGGTCAAAAAAGGACATTCAGATATTTTTGGGTAATATAAATTTTGTCAGGAGGTTTATCCCAAATTTATCTGAGTTGGTAAAACACATACCCTCTATGTTGAGAAAGTAAGCTGAAATCAAGTGGACTGATCAAGCAATAAACTCTTTTTAAGCCATCAAGAAGGCAATCATGGAAGCTCCCACTCTGATTAGTCCAGACTACACCAAGGGTTTCTACATTTTCTCCTTTGCTTCCTGTAAAATAGTGGCAGCAGTTCTGTTACAGAAATATGATGAAGGATTTGAGCACCCCATTGCCTTTTTCAGCAAGACACTAAGAGATGTTGAATTGAAATATGATCCTATTGAGAAACAGTTCTATGCTCTCATCAAGTCACTAAAAGCATTCAGGATTTACATTCTACATGGAAAATCCCTTGCCTATGTCCCTTCAACTGCTTGTGAAGGATGTCTTGACCCAGCTTGACATTGATGGAAAGAGAGCCAAATGGATTTCCAAGCTTATTGAGTTTGACATAGAAGTAAATCCCAACAAGCTAGTGAAAGGCCGGGGTCTAGCTAAGCTCATGGCAGAAAAAAATTATGAGCTATTAAGGATGAATTTCATTCGAATAAGTTCAGCAAAAATACAAACAAGAGAAGTAGAAACAGAAGCGGCAGAGGCAATTCAGGAACAGCATGATAGCCAATAGGTGAATGATAATTTGTCCTCATGTGAGTGGTACTCAGATATTATTCATTTCTTGTAAAATTTAGAAGTTCCCCTTGGACTTAGTCTAAATCAGGCACAAGCTTTTAGCTTAAATCTGTTAAATTTTGTGTAATTGATAAGCTGCTGTATTGGAGAGATATTTCTGGTGTTTTGCTAAGATTCTTAGATAAAGAAGAGTCGATCCATTTCATGAATCAATTTCATTCAAGCACATGTGGGGGCCATCATTACTGGAATACCACAGCCCATAAGATTTTGAGGGCTAGATACTATTGGCCTGTTCTTTTTTCTGATGTATGTACCTTTGTAAGAGCCTGTGACAAGTGCCAAAGATTCATAGGAAAGCAGCAACTCAAATATTTACCCCTTAGACCTATTGTAGTGAATGGTCCTTTCGAGCAGTGGGGTCTTGATTTCATAGGTGAGATTAATCCTTCCTCAAGTGGTCAGCACAAGTGGATCCTAGTAGCCACAGACTATTTCACCAAGTGGATAGAGGCAGTCCCTACAATGAATTCCACTCACCAAGTCATCATGAGTTTTTTTATGTGAGAACATCTTTATCAGTTTTGGCTGCCCAGTAAGGCTAGTGATTGATAATGCATCAGCTTTCAAATCAGGGGCATTTGTTAACTTGTGTGAGTCAATGGGAATTCAATTGGTGCATTCCACTTCCTATTACCCTCAAGGAAATGTCCTTGCTAAGTCATCCAATAAAAGCCTAGTTAGAATCATCAGAAAACTATTGGAGAATAATCAGAAGAGCTGGGATTCTAAGCTAAAGTTTGCTCTATGGGCTGATAGAGTGATTGACAAGAGATCCATAGGGACTTCTCCTTTCAAGTTGCTTTATGGTACTGAGGCCATTTTTTCCATTCATCCGATTCTTCCAGTTGCAAAATTATTTCAGGAGGAACAGGGTGAACCAAATGACATGGTGAGGAGGATGCTTGATTTGGTGGAGTTGCAGCAACTCAGGGAATAGGTGATGGAAAAGTCAGAAGCTCATCAAAAGAAGATCAATATTATTTTTGACAAAAGGGAAAAGGTGGAAAACTTTCAAGTTGGATATTGGGTTCTCAAATGGGATACTATCAGGAAAGACAAGGGAAACCATGGAAAGTTTGACTCTCTGTGGATAGGCCCTTTTGTGATAGCTCATGTGTAGCAGAACAACACCTTCAAATTGCAAAATCTGGAAGGAGAGGAGGTGTTTGATCACCTAGTAAATGGGTGATTTCTGAAACTCTATTTCATCTAAGGCTTTAAGGCCTTGTTATTGTAAAATATTATTTAGTTGATTGTTTTTGTTTTTTTACAAAATAAACTCCATGCCCATTGGAACAGTAGAAGATAGGTTTAATTCTTATTTTTCAGGAAAGGCATTTTGGTGTGGGGTTCTTGGGACCTCACAAGGAGGTTCCCATCCCCGAGTAGGAGCTAGATGCTATCTCCTAAAAAAATTAATTTTCAATAGGTCAAACTCAGATAATTTATTTTTGCATAATTAGTGAAAGTCTCAGGGTATATTATGAAAGATGTTTGGGTGACTAACAAAATTGAAATGTCTGGTGCTTTGTTCTTTATGAAATTTGAAATTTTAGCTTTTAGTGGCTTAGGAAAACTTTTCAACAGTTCATTAGCCACTGAAAATACCAGCTTTCAGTAGCTGACAATTTGGACTCAGGACTGCGTTAACCACCGAAAGCCTGTTGACTTCATTTTTAATGAAATTTTGGAAAAGGAGGTTTCAGTGGCTTAGGAAAACATACCAACGGTTCATTAGCCACCGAAAATCCTATATTTCGATAGCTTACAACTTAGACCCAAGATCTCAATAACCACCCAAAGCGCCAAAAGAGGAAAACGGTTAGCATATCCATCGAAATCAAACACTGTCATCATGAGGAATGTCATGATCAAGCACCTAACCACCGAAAAGACTGGGGGACTGTATAAAATCATGAGTTGGTGAATAAAAGGTTGTTATTGAACTGAAGTGACTGATAGTGACTAAAACCCTAGCCTACCCTCCATCTGTCCCATGACTACAGTTGAACCACCATGAAACATCAAGTTCCAGTTAAATGATTGTTGTATGGGCTATCTTGTGTTTCTTAGAAGAGTTTTTCATCATCTTACTCAAGTACCAATTGACTGATTAACCCCTCAAAATTAGCACCATATCCTCAACACACTTCACATTTCTCTGCATGCATCCTCAGTACTCCAGGCCATCCCTGAAATGAGCGCGCTAATCTCCTTCACATAATTCGAATTTTGATTTTTGCAGGTACTAGAAGCACAGTCCAGAGATGAAGAAAGGAGGAGGACCTACCCTCAGACATGAGTTAGGTGACATTAGCTATCTTGAGTCACATCCAGAAGTATGTCAATTCTTCAAAGATGTAGGTTGTTACAAATTCTATGAGAAAATCCAGGATTCCCACCAGCAAGTGGCAGAAGCCTTTGCTCTTTCTTTTGATGGCTCTAAGGCATTGATAGGAAAGGAAGAGTTCCAGGTTGATGAAACCCTAATAATAGAAGTAGCAGAACTCCCAAGGATTGGGTAGAAATTGTTTAATACCACCATTACTAAGCCTTGTGGAATTCAGGTCCTACTTAAAGCCTAAACACAAGAACATAGTATGGAAGAAAAGCATCCCATCCACCTGCCTTGAGGAGAAATGGCAGCAGTTATTGAAAGCAATCCTTGTTTATATAACCTGTCAAGGTAGGTATAACAGGGTGATGATATACCACTTTAAATTGATGAACCATTTTACAGGAAGAAGCCCTTTAAACCTTCCTTTCTACCTCCACAAGTGTTATAGCTGATTTCACCACTCCAGGTGAATCACACTTTGTATGGCCTTCCCCTGTCCTGCTGCAGACTCCTTAGACCCCATGGATCACTTTTTGTCCTTTGATGTTTCCTTGATCATCCCTAAAAACATATGAAAAATGATACATGCAACTTTTAAACCTATAAGCGCGTATATACGTGGGTTTGACCACTAAAACCACATACATCGGGATGTGTGCATAATCCAAATCCTTTTGGAGTTTTCCTTGACATGGATCTGACTCATTTGACTCCTGGACTTCCCTATGCCTTGAGATTGCTTGGATTTGACCTTTCATTACCCCTTTGAAAAGCTATTTAAGGAACCCCTTGGTACACTGAAGGCATAAGAGAGAATTGAGAGCAACGAAACTATAGTCCATTGTTGCCAGAACTTATGCTTGAGTCTGCATCCCTTTGTCCCTTGGAGCACCAGTGTGTTCTTCCCAAGCTTACCTTTTTCTTGTGAGCTTGCTATCGAGAGATGGAGGATTGAGGTGGTGGAGGCCCAAGTGGGGGATTCAGTTTCTTCGATTCGCAGACATGCCGTTAGAGGTTGTATCTTGTAATCTCTGATTTATATTAATAGAAATATCTTTTCCTATCCAATAATGTGTGTTTGAATGAATATTTTATCCATGGGATTATGTCAAATGCTTGTGCATTATTGATTATATATGCTAGAATAGATCTAAAACCATGATATATAGAATGCTTGTTTTGTTTACTTGTTGTTGAGGAAGTAATCTATCAATTCAAGCTGAAGATTGGAAAGATCAATGGGGATCTACTTCAACCGTCTGAAATAAGGTACAAGGTCTGATCCTTTAGTGTTAGACATTTAATTTCTATTGCATATTGGAAAGGATTGAGTTCTGGAGTCAAGCTATCTATTGTGGTACCCCAAGCCATAGGAATTTCTCTACGTAACAGAATTGGCGACTCCGTTGGGGAGTTCCTAGTAGTTGTCCTTTGGGGGTTGTTTTATTGGCATTCAATGAATTTGAATTGCTCTTTCTCTCTTGTTTTTGTGTCGGGTCTGGGGGCATGTATGCCTGGTAGGGTCTGATTGGTGTGAATTTTGTCTCAACCTATTTTTTTTCCTTGATTTTATGCACCTTTCTTCCTGTACATGAGTTTTTAACTCACAGTCGCGTATACATGTGGGTTCCTCTACGATTTCCACGTATACACATGGGTTCACTGCGAACAGTCACATATGCCCTTGCTTTTGCCTTTTTGTGGAATATAATTGGTTGCTGGGTGAATTTTGATATTTGCTGAGTCTCCTTTGGAATTGCCTGAGTCTGTTTAGACCTTTGTTTCTGACCAGAAACATTTTTTTTTAGGCTATTTTTTTTTTAGAAGGTTCTTGTCATGACATTTTCGATTTTTTGTTTGAGATTAGTGCATTAGAGTTATTTTACCTTATTGCTTTGCTTGAGTGTTGTTTGTGTGTCCTTGCAGAGTCTAGGGGTTGTAGAATCATTCTTTTGCTTTTTGCATCTCTTTTATTTCAAAAAATACAAAAACATTTGCTTATCATCATGCATTGCATTTTGCATCTTTGCATTGTACTTGCACTAGATTTGCTTTGGAGTACTAGTTAGGACTTCATATAGGAAAAATTTGCATTCATCATTTGAAGAGAATTGTGCATTTCACGTAGTAGCATACCCTATTTTCATGGACACAATGCATTTGCATTGATTGTTAGGTGTGCATTTTACTTCATGTTGCATCATAACACCATTAGTTGCACGGTCATATCCCTTTTTTGAGTAATAAAGCCAATTAAAATCAACGCTAAATTAAAATGAATTACACTCTTTTCTTTTCTAGTGTGCATCAACAAGCTTAGGTTTTAGGATCTTGGAATAGTTCATTGTAAGTCAATTCTCCAAGATCACTAAACAACAACATGTATGTGTCTGTCTAGGTGAGTGTGTGAAATCCTTGGTATAACCAGTGTTTCTCAGGATCCTCCTCTCAAAAGGGAGCTAAGCACGAGGCAGTGTGAGCGATTATTGATTGGGATAACCCTTAGTCATAACTGAGTAGAACCATAGATATTTCCGGGATTGTATTCGTATCTGGGGGATCTTTCAAGAGTTTCAGGCTTTGCTACCCATCCCATACGGTCAATCCCGCCTGCGACTATCCGCTTGAGCATTGATTATATTGAGGTGACCTTAGTGGCCTTACCTAGGATATCGAGGGGGTACTTTGCAGGGGTTATTCTGCAAGTGTCCCGGCCAGGTTGGGGTCAGACAGCACAGTCGCTTTACGTGTTTAAGCTAAGGTCCATAATAATTGGTTACGTACCTCTGCTTGTTGTGTATGGGATTCTCAAGCCTCTCCTAGGCGAGACATACCTACTTCATTCGGGAGCTCATTTATCCAGCCATTGTTTGCCTGCATTTGGCTTTAGATTTTATTAATGATTGCTCTGTGCACGATAGTTGGCCTAGGGTTTACATAAATAGAGAGTCTTTTCTATTTTTTGAGTCATTGTGGATTCGGGTGCGGCTCCTCGCCGTTCTCGTCGTTTAGAAGGACTTTCACCTTCTACTTCTCCTCCTCCTTTGGGAGAGAGACCTAGACAGTGTAGGCAGACTATTTCACACATTGATTCACATACCATGGGAGACCATTTAGAGGATATTCCTAAACCACCTCCTCCCATTCATGTAGACGATGGGGAGTTTACTCCTACTTACGATCCTTCACCTGACTTGGATGAGTTAGGTCCTATGATTTCTGAGATAGGAACCATGCACAATAGACCTAATCACTCTAGGATTGATTTTGCATTGACGTGTTACCAATATGGAATGCCGGAGCACGCCAAGACTCATTTTGAACCTACCAGCAGTAGCTACAGTAGTTATGCTATGTCCGGTTTCCCTACACATGATTTGGAATTTCATGTCGAATCCAACTTTGAGCCTAACACTATGCCTGGGGGAACCCTCATTCCTTACCATGCGGAGAGGTTTGGGAGCACTAGTCACATTGCACCTTCCGTCCTAGTGGTGGAAGTTACATCATATATCCCTCCTAGGTCTAGGGTTAGCGATCCGATTAGGATACTAGATCCAAGACAAGTGACGATAGGTAGTAGCACGTACATTATTACTCATATTCCTTCATCCTCGATCCCTAGTTCTTCAAATGTACATCCTCCACCTTATTTACGTGGTCCTTCGAGTTGGAATATGCTAAGAGTCAGGTCCATACTGCGGTTACTAGACCGATTGTGTCTCAGGTTTACATACCGCCTATTGCTTCGGGAGGCTATGTTCATACTTCTAGAGGTCATGTTACTACTTTCAGAGCAGATATCCCTACTTCCGGTATGTATATCCCTACTTCCGAAGCATATCTTCCTACCTACAGAATGTCTCATGGGGCATCGCATGTGATGACTTATGGACCTGTTGAGGCCTGGAAATTTGCAGGAAACAACAAAAATGGATTCTCCCCAGTCAACGTTCCCAACTAGCCCGTGACTATTTGGTATGGGGAATCCGTCCGGTTTGCGGTCCGGCTACCGTAGGTCAAGTAACAAAACAAGGGTTTCATCGGTTGTGGCCTGGTCCATCGTATTTTGTATTTTTTGACTAAAGTATGAGATGCAAGTGCCTAATTAATAGTGCAGGGTGATAAATATGCAAAGAGCAGTCACAATGTGATGTGCAGGTTCTTACCTCTCGTCTTAGAACTTGCAAGCATCCAAATCATGCAGAAAAATAAATACTAAATAAACTATCTATCCCTAGGGAGCAGAATTATCATTCATTGGTGAGTAACATATTTAGTACATGCATCATGAAAAGTCACAAATAGCTGATACTAATTTCAAGACACGTGAACAATTACAGATATTTGAACAACCAGATAGCCAATTGTTTATGAACAACCTTCATTACTCACAGTGGAAAACATCACAATATATACTGAAAAAGCATTCAAACAAGAACATAGGTTCAGGAAGTTAAAACACTCTCACAGTTAATGAAACACAGCTGAAAACGAAATAGTTCCCCTTCAACATTGTTCATTTAATCACATAGATACATTCCACATTACGCTTTCTCCAACAGGCAAAAGTTGCAGTTTCTGATTTGTAAAACAAAATAGTTCCTCTTACAAGCAAATGGTTTACAAATTTTTTCCAGGGGAAAAAGTCCCTATCCAATTTCTACTTTCAAATATTTAAACTATAACTATATACCACTTGGGATGCCCTCCAAACGTATGACCTTTCGGTTTCTCGATCGTTTCGTATCCCTCTCTCCATATTTTCTTCGTATGCTCATGATCAGTTGGGTAACTGTTGGACCTTTCAGATCTGTGTCCCTGTCACTATTCATTTCACCCCTTGAGTTCCTGTCTCCCATATGTATCTTCATGCCGTGGAAATATGAGCAGTCTTTTGGATTTTTCTGCAATTGATCAATCGTGCATCATTCACCGGGATTGCATGCTAAAATGAAACGTCAAATTAAATCAATTAAAGTGGCTAATCCATAAGAAATGGCTAGGTGCATCACTTATACTACTTCGTCCACCTACAGGTTCAACAAAAATAACCAATGACGGTCAACAGGAAACTTTTCGGCGGCTCAAAATACTGACGTCGGAAGGGTAGACCAATCTGCCGGCGGGAAAACTTTAAATCGGAATCCTAAACGATAATAAATTTGGAATCCAAGTGGTTCACATAGCCGCAACAGTGGGAAAGGAAAAAGAAAACAAACAAGTAACCTGCATCGGCCGCAGAGCGCTTTTCACTTCGGGTGGCAAATTGATTTGGGAACCGCAACGACGAAAGGGAAAAGGTTAGGGACACGAGACCTGAGGGAGGGAAGACTCTCAATCAGAAGTCAGAAGACACTTTACATCGGACGCTAAATGGATTTCCCAGCGGCAACAGCGGAAGAAGAAAAGTTACGGGCAAGCGACTAAAAGACTAATGCATCGGTTGGCGGTGCGTTTTGGACTTCGGGTGCTGAGTCGCTTTGAGAGCCACAACGGCGGAAGCGCAAAGGTAATGGCCTCCGATCAGACATATTTTCTATGCCTGATGTATAAAAATGATTTACGTGTTTTGGACAGTTCTCAAAATTCAACAACGGACAAAAACTGGCTTCACCTCTAAAACGGCGACCCAAAACAAAGAAACTTGATTTGATCGACAAGCAAATAAAACTGCGACCCGCAAAAATTTCCATCACAATCAAATTTGAAAACCAGGGCGAGAGTTAATCTTTAGAATCATCCAAAATTAAACATGACCAAAAAATTCAAAGAATCCAACGATTAAAAACAACGCTAAATCATGAGGAGGGGCCCAAAATTTAAGAAATTTGGGGGGGAATCGTTGCAGCTGCAACAATTGGCGATTACTTGGTGAACCTAGATATCTGGGAGATTGTTCTTTGAGTGACAGACTGTTTAACAACAAATGCATCCATTGAATTCTTCCAGCTATCTAGATTTCTCGAATGACGGAAGTGTGTACCTTTAATCATTGATGATAGTCCAATTTGGGAGAGTGGAAACCAAGATTTTCAAGTCCAGATAACTATGTTGAGGCCATAGGATGAGTTTCATTATTACTTTTGTCTTCAGGTAGCTGGTAGCTTGGACACCACAGGATTGTAGCATATGGTAAACAAAAATATTCGTTTGTTCCTCATTCCCATGCCTTTTTAGCACTTTTTTGTTCTTTTTTGGACTTTTGTCCCTTTTCATATGAGTCCTCCTACATTCCTTTCTTACTGAATTTTAATTCAGGATCCTCTATCCCATAGTGTCCTTTTGTGTGAGTGGTGTGCTTCATGTTTCAGCTCACGGATGGAGAGGATCTTTCGGTAATTTAGTACTTATGATTCAGCATCTGCTTTGATGTATGATGCTTTCATAGGAGTTTTTGATTCTTATTTTCCTTTTGGCATTCATTTCTTGGCATGGGATCATTTATATTTAATATACTGTTCACCTTGCTCCTTTCCATGGGTCTTCTGCTGTCGCTCCTTAGAACATTTTAAGTGTGACATGGATGGATCCTCAACATAGTATTCCAGACTCTTCAAATACGGTTTATTTCACAGGGGTTAAGTAGGACTTCAATGCACACAGAGCTTATTCGAGAAAACTGCTAAACTGGAAGAAGTTATTTTAGCAACACACAGTCTGAGACCCAAAAATGTTTATCATTCCCAAACATTTTGATGTTCTCCATGCAACCACGGGCTCGTTCCCTTTATTGGAATCAAGAAAAATCAAACTAAAAAAAACATGACTCAAAAGACAGCCAAACAGATTATTTATATACAAGACAGAAGAACTCAACGAAACTCAGGAAAAATAAGGCTTGAGAACCAAACCATTTACTGGTAAGTTCTCTTCCCATCCTTGCAGATCTTGCAACTTATAAGTAGAAGGGCCAAGCTTTGCCGCTATTTGATAAGGGCCTACCCACAACTACTGGAATTTAGTATGCTTTCTTTTCTCATCATGGGGGTGATCCCATTTGAGAACCAAATCACCTACCTCAAAGTATTTTGTTCCAGCCTTATGTTTGTCGAACAATCTCTTTATTACCTCCTGCTATTGCTTAAAGCGCTCTCTGGCTTTAGATCTAGCCTCTTCTGCTTTCAGGAGATTATATATCCTTATTTGCAAAACTTCATCATCCGACCCTCTAGATTCTTGAGCTATTATGGAAGAAGGAAGCATGATATTGGGAGGAAGGATGGCTTATTTACCATAGACAAGGGTATATGGAGACACTCCAATCGAAGACTTGGGGGTGACTCTATCATCCCAAAGGGAATTTGGTAGCACTGCATGCCAACTCCTCTGGTTTTCTATTACAGTCTTCTTTAAAATTCTAATCATATTTTTGTTAGAGGATTCAGCCAGGCCATTTCCTTGTGGATAATAATTAGCAGAATAATGCAATTTTATCCCTTTATCGTGACCAAATGCAGTCAATTTAATTGACGAAAAGTACTTAGCATTATCAAAGACTAACAAAACTGGAACTCCAAACCTGGTCATGATATGATCTTGTAGGAAGCTGATGACCTCGTCTTAATTTATCTTGTGCAGCGGGATAGCTTCGACCCAGTGAGTAAAATTATCAGTTGCGGTCAGAATGTACTTGTGCTGTAGAGAGGAATTCGGTTTTATTTCTCCAACAATATCCAACCCCCATTGCTCGAATGGTTCCGTGATCATCACAGGCTTTAGGGGTGCTGCTGCTTTAGGTTGTCTCCCACTACACCTTCGGCAAATATCACACTTCCTGACATGTGTGTGTGCATCTTTGAAGAGCGTAGGCCAATAGTAACCTGCCCTGAGGATTTTGTGGGCTGTAGTATCTCCTGAATAATGTCCCCCAACAGGACCGTCATGCAACTCTGACATTACTTTCTTGGCATCTTCCTTTTCAAAGCATCTGAGAAGAACCCCGTCATAATTCTTTCTGAATAATACTCCTTCAACAAGTTGATAGGAGGTTGATTTAAGATGCAGCTCCCTTGTTTGCTTGGAACTCCAATGTTCTGGCAATAGCTCGGCTTGCAAGTAATGCACAAGGTCTCTATACCAAGACTCGGGAGCTGTAAACAAAGGACATACCTCTATTACATGTAATTCGGCTTCATCTTCCCAGGCGTGTTCTTCATTTTTTTTATTTTCAGTCATCTGTTTGCACAACCCTTGTCCTTTAACTATAGATGCTGGCTTGAATTCAAGGTCTTACTCTTGAAGAGCTGTTACCCAGTTGCCTCTTCTTTCTCCTAACTCCTTCTGTACAAGAAGGGATCTTACAGCTAGGTAGGGCACGATCACCTTGGTTCGATTTTTTAATATATAAGGCCTGAATTGCTTCACTGCCTTAAATACTGTGTAAGCTTGCTTATCAATGGCTGGGTAGTTTAATTCAGCCCCTTGCAAACCAGTGCTCATGAAAGATATTGGGAATTCATCCCCCCCATCTTCTTTTTGGGTAATCACAGCTGCCAGTGAATCATCAGATGCAAAGGTGTACAAGATAAAATCATTGTCGAAATCTGGGCTTTTCAAGGAGGGTGCATGTGCAACATCCATTTTGATTTTGCCGAATCTGACCTTCTCAATTTCAGTCCACTTGAATAGTGCATTTTGCTTTACCATTTGCTGCAGCAGCTTGACAATCTGAGCAAAATCAGGCACAAATATTCGCATGAAGTTTATCGTTCCCATAAATGATTACATCCCCTTTTATTATGGGGCAAGGGGATTTGTTCAATAGCCTTAATTCTTTCTAGATCTATAGAGATTCCTTTCTTCGAAACTATGTGACCCAGCAACTTGCCCTCCGTGACAGCAAACACACACTTCTTAGGATTGAGTGAGATGCCATATTTCCGACAGCGTTCGAAAATTTGCCTTAAGTGAAACGCATGCTCTCCTATTCTCTTCGAGAATATTGTAACATCGTCAAGGTATACTACAACACTTCATCCAATCAATCCGTGGAAAGCTATGTCCATAGCCCTCTGAAATGTTGCTCCAGCATTTATGAGCCCAAAGGGCATTCTCCTGTAAGACAAGGTTCCCCATTTGGTCCTGAACGTAGTCTTCAATCTGTCTTCTTCGGCTGCTAATACTTGATTGTAGCCAGAGAAATCGTCTAACAATGAAAACAACTCAAAACCTGAGACCATTTGCAGCAATTTCTCCATGGGTGGCACATGATAGTTATCTTTGTTTGAAGCACGGTTTAAGTTCCTGAAATCCACGCAGAGTCTGATATCTCCAGATTTTTTCCTCACAGGTACCAGATTTGATACCCACTCAGAGTGTCTGACCTTAAAAATGATTCTAGCATCCAATAATTTCTTCACTTCACTTTGAATCAGCGATTCCAATTTTGGATGCATTTTTCTTAAAGGTTGCTGATATGGCTTGACACTAGCTTTGATGGGAATGACATGTTTGATGATGCTGGTGTCATATGTTTTCAAATCTTCATATGTCCATGCGAAAACATATTTATATTGTTTAAATAGACTGACGAATTTGTCTCTTTCTGCTGGTGAACAACATTTGCTGAGATTCACAAATTTGGGATTCGTCTCAGTCCCTAAATTTATCAGCTCGAACTGTAGAGATGAGCTATGGGTCTTCACATTGGCTAGTCTTCTGAACTTTTCATTTGAAGCGAACATTATTTCCAACGTTCTGACTCCTTTAGGGATGAAATTGTCATATTTCATCTCAGCCTAATGTTCTTCATCATCTATAATTGCCCCTTTGAACACCTCATCATTTGTTAAGAATTATATTATCTGCTGATCATCGTCGAACAATCGCAGGTTGGTGATCATATCCGGTACTAAGGGCCTGAAAAGCAACTCGACAGAGCATCGATTATTAGTGGGTACAATCCTAGCAGCTGATGTGGCCAACAAGTCAGCTACTGCATTTTTAAGTCTTGGAATTGAAATAATATTGAATGCATTAAAATGTTTAAGCAGGTCCCATACCTCATTTTGGTAAGCTTTCAAGTGAGGGGAAACACAATGTATTTGATTCCGGATTTGTTTCACAATAATCCTGGAATCTCCAAAAACTCTTAGATTACTTACCTTTAATTCAATCGCTTTCCTCAAACCCTGCACCAGCGCTTCGTACTCAGCTGTATTATTAGTACACTCAAACTCTAATCTACATGAAAGAAAATGTTTATTCTTCTGGGGGTCAATCAGGACACAGCCAACCCCTAACCCCTCTAATGTCTTAGAGCCATCAAAAAACAAAGTCCAAAAATCACTAACTACTGAATGTGAATCTATTCCTACTACTAAGTCTACTATTTTACAGTCAATCTCATCAGCCTGCGAGAATCGAAGGAGATCAGGCTGAGTGTCTGATGTGTTGCTGGCTTCTCCTGCTTGGTAATTTCCTGGTTCCAACTCAATAAAATAGTTTCCCAATACAGAATCCACTGGTCCATTCTTTTCATTCAGTTGAGTAACATTGTATCTCATGTGAGGCACCCTTAAAATCTTAATCTGGTTCGGACTTCCCTTGTATGGCAACCACAGATGCGACCAATCCGAGGCAAAATATCCATTTAGTTTGGCCGACCAATCTCTGCTCAGGACAAGACCGTAAGCGTCTGGTATATCAGCCACCACAATATTAATGACTTGGTACACTTTATCATTTGATGCCAGACGGACTAGGACATCTTCCATCTCACCAATTACCTTTACATCCATCCTGTCCAACTGAACAACCCTCCACGTGGATGGCTTAGGCTGCCCATTGATCTTTTTACAGACTAATATTGGCATGACATTTACTGATGCCCTTGAGTCTACCAATCAATTATGTACATTATGATTGAAAATTTCAAACGTGAGGAGGAAAGGTGGATGTTTGCTTTTAGACTTACCTCCAACGCTGGTTTCTCCGATTTCTTCTTCTTCCTGAGGTTGATTGTCAGTGGGCAACTTTTCATCTGATGCTTCAAGTGCTTTCAATAGTCTTTGTTTTTGCTGCGGCACTTTACACATTTCGAATAGTGGAACATTCGCTTTTACCTTCTTTAAATCCTCCACGATTTCATAATCCATCGGCTGCTCAATAGGATGAGGTTTATCAGCATTCATCTTTCCTTCCTTTGGCCTAGCCAATGTATTATTCTGCTTCGGATCTTGGCTGGTAATAGTGAATTCTGGAATCTTATCAGCTAAGGATTTATTTTGAAATTTCTTTACATTTCTTTGCAGCCTTTTGATATTTGGTAGAATGAGACTGTTTTCTTTAATTGGCCCTTGGCTCCTTGTTGCCATGTTGGTTTCCATGACGTCCTTGTGGCCCTGATTCTTTTCCTCTTCAGCATTAAATAACGAAACAGAATCCCACAAAACCATGGTTTCCTCTTTTGGTTCCTTTGTTGACGTAGTATTCTCTTTTCTCTCTTCATCTCCATCTTCTGTTAATCTAGAATCCAACAGTTGATTCATGACCAACGTCATCGAATTTATCCATTGAGGACAATTCTTTTCAGAGTGTGGCTGTTGGTGGAAAGTGCAAAAATTGTCCATGCCTACCTCTGTTAAATTCATAGATGCAATATTGTGAGGAGGAGGTTGAGACTGATTGTTATCCTCTCTTTTCTTATAATATGGCTTATAAAACTTTTGTGTTTCCTTCTCTTTCTCCAAATCTATGATTTTGTTGGAAAGCTTCTGCATCATTTTTGCCATATTTTCATAATCTGGCGATTTCTCTTCCTTAGGCTTAGTAAACAATAAGGCTTTCCTTCCTGCACCTTTCTCTCCTGACTGTTCTGGATAATCTTCAATACTTTCTCTTTCAGCTTCCACTACTTTTGCCTCTTCATAGGTTTTCGTCAAAGTAGGCTTGGCCCTACCTTTGGAAAACATGGCCAAATTAGGCCCTAAAGCTGAAGTATAATATTCAATCAGAACTTTGTCTGAAGGTTTATCCGTTTCAGAAAAATTCTTGAGATAGGCTGCAAAACTTTGTGTGAAACTGTGCACCTTTTCCTTTCTTTCTTTCTTCAGGGCGCATAGCCCTTTCTGGAGGGCTGCACGAGTTTTTTGAGTTGCATACTTACTTCTGAAAATTCTTTCGAAGGTATCCCAATCAGGGATAGAGTTAGCAGGAAACCCAAAGTACCATGATGCTGCAGCTCCTTTAAGGGTATGCAGGAACAGTCTGTAGACTACATCTTCATACTCCCCAACCCTTAATCCTTCAATTTCCAAGTGAAAACTTTGTAAGTGATCATCTACTAGTATTTTCTCATTTGGGTCGAACTTGGGAAACATCTTGTCAAAGGCTTGAGGAAGGTCATGTAATGGAAGTGTCAGGTTTAACGGTGATCTGGCTCTCCAAGCAGGTGGTGGATTTGGTGGGTTAGGTGGTGGATTAGCATTTACTCCTGCCATGAGTCTAGGTGGAGAGTGAGGAGGTGAGCCAATAGGAGTGCGAGCAGGAGAACTGTGGGGGTATTTGGGCCTTCTTGGTTCAAAGGTAGTACAACTTCCTGTAAGGTTGTTTCTACAATTTCTTCCCAGTCTCCAACCAACCTTGAGTCTTCCGCTATAGGATGATCTTTCTTTTTATACTCTCTTCTGGGCAATTCAGGGATGATTGGCAATCCTCCAATCTTCTTTACATATGCCCTGGTGTGTCTTCTTAGATAATTAACAATTTCGTTGCCAACATAATATAGATGTTCTCTTTCTTCCAGAATTGGATTATGAAGCCCACTGCTCTTAGAACTATTACCGGTGGAATAATCTCGGGAAAACGGGCTTCCTCGGCCAGCCATACACCGACGACCCTCCTTCTAGCGCCAAAAATGTTGAGGCCTGGAAATTCGCAGGCAACAATAGAAAGGGATTCTCCCCAGTCAACGTTCCCAACTAGCCCGTGACTGTTTGGTATGGGGAATCTATCCATTTTTTGTTTCGGCTACCATAGGTCAAGTAACAAAACAAGGGTTTCACCAGTTGCAGCCCGGTCCACCATATTTTGTATTTTTTGACTAAAGTATGAGATGCAAGTGCCTAATTAACAATGTAGGGTGATAAAGATGCAAAGAGCAGTCACAATGTGATGTGCATGTTCTTACCTCTCGCCTTAGAACTCACAAGCATCCAAATCATGCAGGAAAATAAATACTAAATAAACTATCTATCCCTAGGGAGCAGAATTATCATTCATTGGTGAGTAACATATTTAGTACATGCTTCATGAAAAGTCACAGATAGATGATACTACTTTCAAGACACATGAACAATTACAGATATTTGAACAACTAGATAGCCAATTGTTTATGAACAACCTTCATTACTCACAGTGGAAAACATCACAATATATACTGAAAAAGCATTCAAACAAGAACATAGGTTCAGGAAGTTAAAACACTCTCACAGTTAATGAAACACAGCTGAAAACGAAATAGTTCCCCTTCAACATTGTTCATTTAATCACATAGATACATTCCACATTACGCTTTCTCCAACAGGCAAAAGTTGCAGTTTCTGATTTGTAAAACAAAATAGTTCCTCTTACAAGCAAATGGTTTACAAATTTTTTCCAGGGGAAAAATTCCCTGTCCAAGTTCTACTTTCAAATATTTAAACTATAACTGCAGACCGCTTGGGCTGCCCTCCAAATGTATGACCTTTCGGTTTCTCGAACGTTTCGTATCCCTCTCTCCATCTTTTCTTCATATGCTCATGATCAGTTGGGTAACTGCTGGACCTTTCAGATCTATGTCCCTGTCGCTATTCATTTCACCCCTTGAGTTCCTGTCTCCCATCTGTATCTTCGCACCATGGAAATATGAGCAGTCCTTTGGATTTTTCTGCAATTGATCAATCATGCATCATTCACCGGGATTGCATGCTAAAATGAAACGTCAAATTAAATCAATTAAAGTGGCTAATCCACAAGAAATGGCCAGTTGCATCACTTATACTACTTTGTCCACCTACAGGTTCGACAAACCTAACCAATGACGGTCAACAGGAAACTATTCGGCGGCTCAAAATACTGACGTCGAAAGGGTAGACCAATCCACTGGTGGGAAAACTTTAAATCAGAAGCCGGAACAATAATAACTTCGGAATCCAATTGGTTCACACAGCCGCAACGGCGGGAAAGGAAAAAGAAAACGAACAAGTGACCTGCATCAGCAACGGAGCGCTTTTCACTTCGGGTGGCAAATTGATTTGGGAGCCGCAACGGTGGAAGCGAAAAGGTTAGGGACACGAGACCTGAGGGCGGGAAGACTCTCAATCAGAAGTCGGAAGACATTTTACATCGGATGCTAAATGGATTTCCCAGCCGCAATGGCAGAAGAAGAAAAGTTACGGGAAAGTGACTAAAAGACTGACGCATCGGCTGGCGGTGCATTTTGGACTTTGGGTGCTGAGTTGCTTTGAGATCCGCAACGGTGGAAGCGCAAAGGTAATGGCCTCCGATCAAACATATTTTCGATTCCTGATGTATAAAAATGATTTAAATGTTTTGGACAATTCTCAAAATTCAACAACGGACAAAAACTGGCTTCACCTTTGAAACGGCGACCCAAAACAAAGAAACTTGATCCGATCAACAAGCAAATAAAACTACGACCCGCAACAATTTCCATCACAATCAAATTTGAAAACCAGGGTGAGAGTTAATCTTGAGAATCATCCAAAATTAAACAAGACCAAAAAATTCAAAGAATCCAACGATTAAAAACAATGCTAAATCATGAGGAGGGGCCCAAAATTTAAGAAATTTGGGGGGGAATCGTTGCAGCTGCAACATGACCCTATTATGGGATGCAGTATGGATAGGGTTATTCACCTCATGGAGACGGGTATCAACAACCTTCTTAATCTTCTAATTACGGCTTTTTAGCTCCTACTAGTCAAGGTCCACTGCACTATGGTGCTTCCATGCCACCCTATACGGGTCATACAGGAGGAGGACACTATGGCCAAGGCCATGGTGGTAACCAACCCTATATGAATCAGGGAGCGGTCTATCGACCTCACTATCCTAGGCTCCCTTTCCTCATGACGCTTAATCTTCCTGACTTATCGAGATTGACGAATGATCCTGTGGCTCATGACCTGGCTTGGTCGGCTGTCCCTACCAAACTTCCTTCGGACATACCTAAGTTCAAGGGAAAACTGGGAGAGGATCTGAGTGAACACATTACTATGTTTCACCTATGGTGCTCTTCGAATTCCTTACATCAAGACTCAGTCCGGTTGAGACTATTTCAATGCACCCTTACAGGGCCTACCGCGAAGTGGTATATAGAGTTACCTAGGGGAGCTTTCGCTTTGTTCGACGACCTTGTGATGACTTTTCTTAATCACTTCCAGCTACCAGTGCGTTATGACACTGGTACTAAACTCTTGTCGACATTTCAGCAAGATAAAGCCACACATATTTCTGATCATATTCAAGAGTGGCGTAGACAGAAGAGGTTAATTAAATCGTTTATACCACTGGAGTCCCTTCTTGAGTGGTTCCTCAAGTCGTTATTGCCGTATATAGCGAAGGATGTTTCCACATCCAGAGTGCAGAATGAGGAACAAGCGATTTTTAGGGCACAGGAACTGGACTTGATTTATGCTTAGTCCGGTTTGTTGTATGAGATTATTCCCAATGCTCCTCATTCCAGTTTCGATCCCAAAGTCAAACCTAGACCACATGCCAATGGCATTGCGGGTTGTGTAAGTGCTAAACCTGTGGATTCGGTTGCAAAACAAGTTAGTCAATTGTCAATCAACCAATATACTCTAGGACAAGCTACGGCTTCGTCTCAACCCGCCCAAACGATGAGTGTACTCTCTGTGCAATCGTCGGACCAGAAGGGTAACCAGCAGCCCAGACGGAATAGAAAAAAGGGTAAAAATAATCGAAAGGGTGGGAATAAGAATGAGAATGCTAACAATAATGACAAGAATGGTCGAAATGCTGGGGGGACAAGCAAGCTAAACGTAAGGTTAAGTTCCCTTGCAAGTTGTGTAAGGACGATCACCTCACTTACTTGTGCCCTCATATTGAGGAATCTTCGAGATTCTTGGCTATGCTAACTAACCCTTTACCACATAATCAAAATATGAACTCGAAGTCCCATGACCAGTCTGGTGATGATGATCCACTGGAGGGTAGTGATCGTCGGTGCATTAACATGGTCCGTGTTGCGAAAGTTATGACCCGTGCAAAAGATTATGGTTCATCACAACCCAGCCCAAGCAAAGAACCTAATCCACCAAGGTCCCCTTTGCGCATTGAGAAACCTACGAATAAACCTGAGGCTGCACCCTACATTCCTAATGGAGTCCTTAAGCGTTCTGGGCATAATCCAAATGCCCGAGCCACCCAGAATTATTCAGTTGTCGAGGATTTGGGCCACACTCCTTGTACAATGTCTGTATTGGAAGT
Source organism: Pseudotsuga menziesii (assembly GCA_001517045.1). Taxonomy (NCBI): domain Eukaryota; kingdom Viridiplantae; phylum Streptophyta; class Pinopsida; order Pinales; family Pinaceae; genus Pseudotsuga; species Pseudotsuga menziesii. The sequence goes on from LPNX010958484.1 coordinate 37,672, forward strand.
GCTTCAGAGTTGTCCTTCGCAAAGGAAGGCGTTGCTTTCTGCCCTTGGTGTGAATGATGATGATTCTTCCTCTGTGATCAAATTTGAAACAGCTGGACTTCAACCTCGCTTGCCCTACTATATGTCTCTTTTGGTTCATGTAGAATGTCTTAATATGACCGTCAAGCGCACTGTGATTGACGAGGGCATTGCTGCTTCTGTGACGTCTTTGTCCTGTTGGAAGGGTCTAGGTTCTCCTGAGCTGTCTAAATCAATGAATATGCTAACTGCATTCGATGGGAGATCTTTTAAGCCACACAGCATCCTTCTTTTCCTTAAATTCCGTTTGGGGGGGAAGACCGTTGCGATAGAGGTCGAGGTGGTTGATGCGCCCCTTGACTACAATCTCTTGCTGGGTAGGAACTGGATGTACAGTATGCAAGTCGTTGCTTCTTCCTTGTTCTGCGTTGTATGCTTTCCACATAACGGGAAGATCGTAATGATTGATCAAACGACATTCAAGAATTCGTCTGTTACTGCATCTTCAGGAGCTTCGATCCCGATCGTTGAGCACTCTCAGCCGGCAACTGGGAGTGTGGGTGTAGACATGTATCCATCCCTCATGGGAAGCTTTAGTTTTCCTGCACCGATCCTCATGATAGGATCTAGTTCCATTGAGGCTTCGACATCTATGACATCGATATATTTTCGCATGACTCATATGGAAGATCCTTGGATTCTTCCTACACCGAGTAATTCGAGTGAGCCCGTCGAGACGAACGTGTCGTTCCCTGCAGCTATGATATCTTATCAAGATAATATAAAGAGTGTTGCAGAGCCTAGTCCTTCCTCTTCGCTGACGGAGGAGGAGGACCCTTATGTGCTGCCAGCATGGGCAGTACAGTCTTCTCATGCACACAACTACCTTGATACGTTTTTTCCTTCAGATGAAGCGATTGTTGAGGCTATGTTGGGAGTTGAGCCACCATGGGAGGAACTTCATCATAGATCGTACTTTCTTCCAGATCTTGACCATTTGGAGCGTGAGGATTTTAGGGTGGTTCTTAGTCAAAGATTTGGTAGTCCTGTGGTTCCATTAAGCTCTCCTGGTCCGATGGCTGATGGAAACATGGCAAACATATCTTCAACGATTCCTATCAACATCTCTCACGATCCTGGCACGATAGAGAATGTCTATATTGGGGTGAAATGTTCCCATGCTGAGATTCTGGAATATGCCGAGCTATTTAAGGAATTCTGTGATATTTTTGCTTGGTCTTATGATGAGATGCCAGGTATTGACCCTCGTATTGTCGAATACGAGATTAATACTTACCCCAAAGCTAAGCCTGTTCAACAACGTTTACATGCGGTGAATCCTAGGAAAGCACCCGCGATTAAGGCAGAGATAGAGAAGCTGTTAAAAGTTGGTTTCATCTATCCCATTCCCTTGATAGAGTGGGTTTCAAACCCCATTCTGGTGGATAAGAAGCAGGGAGCAGTCCGCATATGCACTGATTTCCATGATTTGAATCGTGGCTGTCCTAAGGACAACTTCCCCACACCGTTTATAGATCAGATTTTGGATGAGTGTGCGGGTAGCCAGGTGTTCTCCTTTATGGACAGATTTTCCAGGTATAATTAGATACAGATTAAACCTAAGGACCAACATAAGACTGCATTTATTTGTCCTTGGGGAACGTTTGCATATCAAAAAATTCCTTTCGGCCTTAAAAACTCTGGAGCTACATTTCAGCGGGCAATGACCTTGATTTTCCACGATCTCAAGTCAATTATCGAGGTATTTTTGGATGACCACGCTGCTCATTCTCCGATGAGAATGCATCATCCCTATCACTTGAGATTGGTATTCGAAATATGCCGCCACTATTCGGTTAGATTAAATCCTCACAAGTGCATCTTTTGTGTGAAATCGGGGCGTTTGTTAGGATTCATCGTTTCCAAAGAGGGTATAAGAGTCAACCCTTTGAAGGTTGAGGAAATACTTCAGTTGTCTCCCCCGAAGAATCCAAGACCCCATGGACCATTTTTTGTCCTTTGATGTTTCCTTGATCATCCCTAAAAACATATGAAAATTTATACATGTGACTTTTAAAGCTATAAGCACATATATACACGGGTTTTACCACTAAAACTGTGTACATCGGGATGTGTGCATAATCCAAATCCTTTTGGAGTTTTCCTTGACATGGATCCAACTCATTTGACTCCTGGCCTTCCCTATGCCTTGAGATCGCTCAGATTCGACCTTTCATTACCCCTTTGAAAATCTATTTAAGGAACCCCTTGGTACATTGAAGGCATAAGAGAGAATTGAGAGCAAAGAAACTATAGTCCATTGTTGCTGGAACTTATTCTTGAGTTTGCATCCCTTTGTCCCTTGGAGCACTAGTGTATTCTTCCCAAGCTTACATTTTGCTTATGAGCTTGCTATCGAGAGATGGAGGATTGAGGTGGTGGAGGCCCAAGCGGGGGATTCAGTTTCTCCAGTTCGCAGATGTGCCATCAGAGGTTGTATCTTGTAATCTCTGATTTATATTAATAGAAATATATTTTCCTGTCCAATAATGTGTGTTTGAATGAATATTTTATCCATGGGATTATGTCAAATGCTTGTACATTATTGATTATATATGCTAGAATAGATCTAACACCATGACATATAGAATGCTTGTTTTGCTTACTTGTTGTTGAGGAAGTAATCTATCAATTCAAGCTGAAGATTGGAAAGCTCAATGGGGATCTACTTCAACCGTACGGAATAAGGTAAGAGGTCTGATCCTTTAGTGTTAAACATTTAATTTCTATTGCATATTGGAAAGGATTGATTTCTGGAGTCAAGCTGTCTGTTGTGGTACCCCAAGCCATAGGAATTTCTCTCCGTAACAACAAGAGCCTAACCAAGATGGCCCACCAGGGCAAGGCCCAACCCACCAAAATCGTAGGGAGGTTATCTCACCATGGTCTGATGAAACTCATTGTCTAAGAATTGCTACAAAGAAGAAACATAGTATGGACATATTTCTTATTCTGGAATGAGTTTGAAACAGACCTACAGCTAGAAGACAAAGGAAAGTCCCCTTCAAAGAAGTCCACCACTCACAGTAGTGGCAAGAGGAAGAGGAGGGCTATCTCACCAGTGACAGTGGATCAACCCTCTCCAACTTCTAAGACCAACCAAGCCAAAAGAAATATGGACTTTAGTGGAAAGGAGAAGGAGGCCCCAGCACAAGGTGAAAATATACTTAACCTACCCTACTCAGACTCAAAAGAAAAAAAGGAGCAGGAAGTTGACCTAAAAAAGTAGGTTGCAGCAGAACATGAATAATTTCCCTTACCAACACCAAGGTAAGGTCAAGAGGAATAAATGACAGAGACTTCCTCAAGGAAACCTAGGTCTCAGACAATTAACCAGCTATTAGAGAAAATACATGAACTAGAGGTCTTAGATAGAGATATCAAAAGAAATAATGCAATATTAACCAAGAAGAATATTGAGTTGCACAATTCTCTTCTAGAAATGAGAGGGATGTATGTCCTGCTGAAAAGGATAAATCTAAGATTAATGAAGGACAACTACAAGCTCTACAAAATGATCAAACTGTCGAGGTTGCAAAAGAAAAACTCAAACCCTAGATCTCAAGCTCACTTTACACTGGAAACCATAGCAGAGGTAGTAACAAGCTTTCAGGATCCTGAGGCAGCTCATGATGTTGTTGCTCTATCAAAACCTATGCAAATTGAAGAAATACCGAAAGGACAGAGGTACAAGATGTAAAAGAATGATTAAAAGTCTGGTTAAAATTTTGCAGAAATAGCTCTATGTGGTTTTCAGGTCTCATGGTATGTTTTGATTTTGATGTGACCAATTTATCATGTATTTTTATTTTTGCATGGAGAGTAACTAGGTTCTCTATAGTCCAATATGGGGATATGTTGGGTTAGGTAATGCTACCAAAAATAAAAAAGTAACTAAAAAATTAATAATGATTAATAACACCGACATAGATTCATCTTAAACCTGGATCTACCAAGCTCCGAGAGGGATCCAATTTCATAGTGAGGTGTAATTTTTTTTTTTACCTTAAATTTTTTACACCTCCTTATAAATTTACATCTCAATAAATTTGATTCATCTTGTGCTTGGTAGATCCCCATTAAAGATAGACCAATGTTGGTTTTAATTTTTATTTTATTTCATGAGCCTACATGGATTTTTTAAATACTTTTTGTCTTGTTTTCTTTTATTTTATAATCCCACATGAATGATTTTTTTAATTACTTTTTTATTTTTGTTAAGTAACGCTACATTATGTTACAACATCTCCCCTATATTGGGTTATAAAGCACCTCAATATTCTCGGTGAAATAAAATGAATAGTTCAATATAATAGCATAGATCCATCTTAAACCCATACCTATCAAGCACCTAGAGTGATCCAATTTCTTGAGGTGTAACATTTTTTTAAAAATTTAATCTCAAGAAATTTGATCCTTCCATTGCTTGATAGATGTAGGTTTAAGTTTTAATTTTTAATTTTATAGGTCTACATGGGATTTTTAATTACTTTTTATATTTTGTAACATAACGTTACATTACCTTACATGACAACATCTCTCCCATATTGGGTTGTAAGCACCTCACTACTCTCGATGCAATAAAACCAGCCTATATCCAAATCCTAGGCTCTATCAGGGGCCGAGAGGGATCAAATATCTCGAGCTACAAACCTCTTCTTAGGTATTTCAGTCAATGAGCTATCAACTTTGGTGTGTCGTATATATAGTCATTCAATTGATTCAAGCCAAAAGACACATCTTTTTATTTAAGGTCCACATATAATATTTGTATTATTAATATTTAATATGATTTATAGAGGACATATAATATTTTTATTATTTTTTATTTTGTTACGAACTAACATTACAACATCTCCCCATACATGGTTTTAAAACCATATGCAAGGCCCTCCTAAAATCATAGGTTGTTTAGGAGGCCTTGCACATGGTCTTAAAACCATTTGCAAGGCTCTCCTAAACAATGTACAATAAAACCATGGGTTGTTTAGGAGGCCCTGCACATGGTTTTAAAACCATGTGCAAGTCCCTCCTAAATCATGTACAATAAAATCATGGGTTGTTTAGAAGTCATTTCACACAGTTTTAAAACAATGTGCAAGGCCAACATTTTTTTGAGGATAATTCAATTTTTATTTTTATTTTGTTAGTTAGGAACATTACAACATCTCCCCCATATTGTGTTTTTTTTCTCACCCACATTTGTTTTGCGGATAGTTAAATTTTTACTTTTTTATTGTTTTGTTAGGTAGGAAGATTACAACATCTCCCCCATATTAGGTTGTTTTTCTAGGCGTCATTTATTTTGGCAAATAATTAAATTTTTTATTTTTTTATTAATAAAAATAAAGTTACATAATGTTACATAATGTTATGTAACGTTACAAGATCTCCCCCATACTGGGTTGTAGAGCGCCTCTCGACGCAATAAAATAAAACCAACATAGATCCATCTTAAACCCAAATCTATTAAGAACCGAGAGGGATCCAATTTCTAGAGGTACTTTCCTTGGCTACCTATTATAGTTGGAATATTCACCAAATGAACAAAAAGACAACCTTGTTAGATGGTGTTCCATTAGGAAGAAGTCTACATACAACAACCATAGGGTTTTCAAGTGGTTAGTAAACATGATCTTGTGTGTAGGTTGAAAAATGCATTGTATGATCTTAAGTAGGCTCCTCCTGCATGGCATAATTGGATTGATGAGTGGTTGCATGGAAAAAGTGTAAAGAAATCAATTGTTGATGTTAATCTATATTTTTTATGTGATGGTGATAGTATTGCAATTATTGTTCTGTATGTAGATAATTTTATTTTAACAAGAAATGATGAAGAATGAATTATGTAAATAGCTTGAAATTAAATATTTGGGCAGACTTTACTATTGTCTAGGTTTGGAGGTATGGTAAGAAAAGGATCAAATTTTTGTATCTCAATCCAAGTTTGTTGTGGATATCTTAAAAAAGTTTAGAATGCCTTGTTTCTAAACCCATGGGATCTTGTGTTAAATTGAGAACTAATGATCAATGTGAAGAATTGGATGATACAATGTATCACAAATTAATTGGTTTCCTTTTTTAACTATGTACTTTACTCATCTTTATTTATGATACATTGTAAATGGCCTAAAAGAGTATGTGGTAAAACCAAAGAAGCTTCATTGGAAGGATGGAAAGAGAATTCTTCATTATTTGAATGACACTATTTCCTATGGTTTTGGCTATGAAATATACAAAGATATTTGCTTTTATGTTTTGTAGAGTTTTCTCTCATGTGGAAAGATGAGCACTCTCTTGGATCCTTTCCCTTATCCAACATATATTGTACGATAAATTAATATGTATTCTTCCACTCGAACCAATTATTCATGCAATATATCCATTATTCTTTCCCTTGAACAAATTGACTGGTAGTGGGCAGAGAAAAATATTTTTTGAAAGAAAACTCTCCATCCCATTAGTGAGACCTTATGCCTTTCTTAGAAATAAAAAAAAACTAGTAAAAAGACCATTCCAAGGGGGAGAACAACAAAAGAGGATGTGGAAGAAAAAATTTCAGATGTTAGTGGGTAGAAGCAACACAAATAAGAGACCATATTTACATTGAAAATGCTGTGAGAAGAATGGACATGATGTAGAGCAGTGTTGGGCACCTTGGGATACCATTAAAAAAAGGCATAATGAAAATAAATAAGACAAAGGTTAAACCCAAGAGATTGGTAAAGCTCATGAATTTTCTCATTTTATTGTTACACACTATAATATTGGAATAAATGAGATCACTTCTTTTTCTTCTTGGAAATATGATTTGTTTCTTAATACTAGTACAACGTCCTACATAACAGTAAAAAAAGACTATTTTGAGGAATTGAATGACTATATAGAAGACATGTATATTTTGTAGATAAGTCTAGCCTCAAAGCAAAGAGAGTTGGTTCCATCAAGATCAAACTACCTAGATTCCCTAACTTTTTGTAGCATAATGTTATCTATATTCTAGAGTTGTAGAGAATCTTGTTTTCCTTGGTGTAGATTCAACATCAAGTCCATTCCATCAACATGTTCAATAGAATAGTAGAGATAAGGAAGACTGCTAATTTTTTCCTCCTTTCTCAGCGTGAAGAAGGTACATCTTTGTCTCGTCTTTTATGTCATGCTAGATATGTACATGTAAACTATGACAATCTCAACTTATTAAATAAGAATGGTGTTTCTAGTTTTCTCACCATTCCAAAGAAGCTCAAATAGTGTTATGCATGTATGCTTCTCAAACATAGTAAGTAGTCATTTCATGAGTCTAAATTCAAAGCATGTAGAAAGTTAGAGTTGACACACTTTTCCTTGCGTGGCCCCATGCATGTTCCTTTTTTCAATGGTAATAAACATCTCATGACCTTTATTGTTGAATACACTAGAATGTGTAATATCCCAAGTTTGAACACCCCATGAAATTTCTTAAAGACTTAAGGGTTTATGTTTTCTTTAGATTTGATGTTGATCAAGAAGGCTCTGGAACATCAAATAATTTTTATATGTTGTTAGACTTGATATTGATCTAGGAGGATCTTGAACATCAAATACTTTTGATATGTTGTTAAACTTGATGTTGAGCTAAGAGGTTCTAGAGCATCAAGTATGTTAACTTAAATGTTTTGTTTTAATTTGATCTTGAGTCGAAAAGACTCTTTAGAATCAAAAATTAATAATAAATTTTTTTCAACTATCTTATCTACTCAATATCCTAATTGATTTGGGAACAACCACTTAAAAAAGGACCAAGCACACTAGGGGGTAATGATCATTTAAATATTAATAAATAAAATTTATATTAAAAAAAATAGAATAAGAAAAAGTTTGAGAAAGAGTATTTAATAAATTAAAAAAAATGAGAAAAAGAACCATAACTACTTCTTGAATGAAGAAAGATATAAAAGAATGAATGAAAATGAAAAGAGATTATTTTTCCCTAAATAAAGAAGCAACAACCAAATGAATGAATGATCTCTCTCTTCAAAGAAAAAGTTGCAGAGGTAGGCAATACAAGGGGTATTGATCTATACAAAATTGGAAGGTTCAATTGTAAATCCTCGAGCACTCTAATGGACATGAAAGAAACATGGAAGTAATAGAGGGACTGAAGATTAATTAAGGGGATTACATAAAATTTTACATAGATTTGGTAAAAACCCTTGTGGGTACTTTGGAGTAAAGTAATCAAGAAATAACAAACATTTTACTCTGATTATTCTTTGTTAGTGTGCTTGGTCTAGCTTTGGGATGATAAACTAAGTTGGAATTACATTTTAGGAATCTATGGTTGGGAGAAAAGTGGGATTTCCCAGCTGAAATGCTAAAGATGATAAGTCATTCTTAATTTTTCATCTTATTATATATCTTTTTTATTGTTCTTAAAAGTAAATTTCTTTGGATTTTATGTAGGACTTAATAAGGACCTAATTAAGAATAGATTTGTCCCATTTAAAACCATAGAATGTTATCTTGTATTTTGGAAAGTCATAGATAAGTTACATTTATTCTCTAAATTTCATATAGGAATTCAAATTATATATTTAACCTGTTATTTTTCAAAAGGTTCATTAGGATTGATAAATGTTTTTATAAGGATTAAAGATGTTTGATAAATAGGCTTGTTTTATTGGATTATAATAACTTTGTTTGATTTTAAATAACACAGAGCTAAGACTTAAATTTGATTGAAGTCTATTTATTTTATTTCTGGTTAAATAATTCATAAAAATAAGGTAGGGAATTTAAAACCTCTACGTAGAAAAGTTCTGGAAAAATATAACTATAGAGGAAGGAAAAGTTAAGTTTCTTGAACACAAGTCCTTATTCCATACTTAAAAACAAGGAAAAGTTGCAAAGAAACTAAGTCCCTGCCTAAGGGATTGTTAGGAGTACCACAGAGTTTAATAGTAACCTTGTCGACCATATAGATTAGTGAAATCCAATATCCTTAAATATTAAAGTATGGAGAGTGAATCCGCGTGCAATGAGAAGCATGTAAATTTGAAAACCTTCATGGGAAGGCTGTGTAGATATAGCCAGCTGATAGATACCCAGTTCAATGTCGATTGCTGGTAGTCGATATAGTTGCAATGCTCTACTACCCTTTATTCTTTTCATTTCCATTATCATGAAAGGTATTCGAAGCACTATAGTTTCCTATTCAAATTTGTTCTTCCAGGCAAATGAGTGGCGAGGACCTTTGAGGCGTTAACCTGTGAGAATTATAAGATCTTCCAGACCACCTGGAGGTTGCGTTAACATAAAACTCTGAGGTCTATGTGTTTATATTCATGTTGGCAGATAATAATAATTTATAGTTAATCATTTCTTGAACTATGTGTTTTGTTTGAATTTTTCAAGGGTTATTGTGTAAAATCTAATTATTTATTTAAAGTTAAAACAACAATTATTTTGGTGAGCTTATTAAATAGAGGGAGGTAACAAAATTGAAATTGAAGTTGAACTCGTTATGTTTATATTTTTTTAATGTGAAAATACTTTCTATATGTAAATATATGTAATGAAAATTGAACATATAAACAGATATAGAAATAGATAGATAAATCACAAAGATTAACGGAATGTGAATAGTTGATACACAATTTAAGTAGAGGCGATAGTGTATTTCATAAGCTGTGAGAGAAACTAATGTCGATATGAAGTAAAAGATGCAAATAATTCTTAATTAATACCATAAGCATTCATAGAAAAAGGACCTGTGGCATATAAATTGTCATTCTTGAATTAAAGTGCACACACTTTAAACCTGTCTTTAGGAAAACGTTGAAAAACATACTGTTAAAATAATCATAATCATAAAAATCCACTCTTGGCATTGAACGCTTCAATCAAAACAAGTAGATTTGTAAAACAAGTAAATAGAGAGCACTAACTACACTAACGCCAAGTTTGCCATGTTTAAGCCATGCAGTTAGTGCATGAGAGCAGCTTCCAGAAGCTCAACTTACGTAGGTTCAAGGAGTCCCTGTGGCAATCCCTAGAGGCCATTGCTTCCAGCTAAGAGCGATGTCTTGTTTTTCTTGAGCTCGTTACAACAAGGCCTCCCATTAAGGGCTGGAAACTCATAGTAAGCTTGGCACTGAGCTGGGTTGAGGAATCAGGTGCCCCGCAGAACCATTTCTATCTTCTAGGGTATTGCCTGAATTTGCTTGCATGATGGTTGGTTGCAGGTTCTAAGACTTTCAAATAAGTTGGTTCAGGATACATTCATTCCTTCACAAATTGTGAACCCAGTTGCATGTTTCTGAGCTGCATTCATAGTTTATGGCTTTCAGCGATGGAGGATGTAGCAGCTCGAGTTCAATTGTAGAAACACACTCATGTTGGATACACCTTACACCTCAAGCCGTAGGGTCGGATCCCATGGACATCATCTCATCTCTACAGTCCTCAGCCACGGGAGACACTTCGTGCAGTATAATATCTTTGGGAATATCATCAGGCCTTGCAGAACCATTTCTATCCTCCCAGGTATTTCCTGAATTTGCTTGCACGATGGTTGTAGATTAGACAACTTTCAAATAAGCAGGTCCAGTCTTCTGCATATTGTGAAATGAGTTGCATGTTTCTTGGACGCTCCCCTCTCTGTGTGAGCCAGTGAATCTCCTCTTAGCACACCCCTCCTCTACCCACATTCTCCCAACAATCATTGTAATATGGTCGTCATTCCTATCTCTAAAAAACTAGTAGATTCAGAGAGGAAGCATTCAAAATAGATAATTTAAAGATGGATCCGAAGGCAAGAGTTTGCAGCCACAGGGACCAAAAGATTCCATTCAATTTATCACCCTTGCAAGAAGATTGCATTGAACATTATGCCCATTGAGCAGCATGGTGAATGGTTTCTTTACACCAGAAGTGGAATCATAATTGAACAAGGTCATTGAAGTATCTCTGAGTAAAGACAGTGTGAGCTTCGAGAAATCCCTAGGGAATCCGAGGGTTAGTTCAATCGGTTCATAGTTTTCATGTACAAATAGGAACCCAAATTAAACATTGGAGAGAAGAACAAAAATATGGAGTGTGTTCTTCCTTACGTTCATAAAGCCCTTACTCGTCGGTATGGCCATGCAGGAAATCCTCCTTTTCAGAATCTTAACTCAATAGAAGGCTTGTAAACGTTGAATATGGGAAGCCATTACACCAAGTTAAAAGGCCTCACCGTTCCTCCAATTTCGTTTGCAGTTCATGGGAGGAGAATGTCATATACAGGAGTTGAAGAATATGAGGATGCTATGAACCTGATCAAAACTAAGGCCTCTCAGAGGCAAGCCATCTCGTGTTCTTTTAGCCCCGTAGATTAGGTGGAATCCAAGAAAATAAGAGTCGAGTTGTCAACGATATTTAAGGTTTTGGCATATATGTCCTTTTGAAAAAAAACAATTGTCTTAAGGAGAGTAAAGAATTGTTAAGGATCGTTACTCGTATCTAACATAGAATAAAGAATTGCTAAGGATTGTTACTCATATCTAATTTAGATTTCAGAATAATTTGCGTTTAACTAATTTGGATTGTAGATTATAGCCATGTCCTTTTAAATTATAACCATTTGTGCATTTTTTTAAATGCATAAGCATATCTTCTTAATGCTTAGAAAGAAGAAGCTTCCTCTTCCTAAAAGTTCTCCTTCTGTACATGGAAGGAAGGATTATTTGTTGAACTTAAACATCGATTGCAACATGCATATAGACATCAAATTTAGAACAATTCAACTTCAAAACAATATGCATAGACATCAAATTTACCAGGTTATTTGCATTCTCTTTTGCTCTTTGCTTGTCTTCTTTCCCTGTCATATTTTTTTGCATTTGCATTAGCCTTTGCTCTTTGCTTGTCTTCTCACTGCTAACTCCATGCTTATCAGACAACCACATTCTCACTGTCGGTTGGGAGGTCTACACTAGCACCTCAAGAAACCAAAAAGATAAATTAGAAAGAACAATTGCGATCAACTTAACCGAAAGATAGTAAACCAACATCAAAGTCTCGAGCTGATAAATATGGAGTAAAATGTGAATCGAGAGGAATTTGTGGAAGTGTTTTGCAATGCTTTTAGGCGGCTGCAATGTGCCAAGATGGGCTATGCATGTTGCAACGTGCCAATATGCTATGCATGCTACATGCCAAATCAAGAAGAGGAGACATGCCCAATTATTTATTTTGTTTACCGTGTTTACATTGCCAAGAATAGTTCAAACATTTTATGTTTTTGTTTAATGCTAGAAAAAACTTTAATATTACTTGAACAGTTACAATATTGGATATTTTCCTTCTTGAAACATAGAGTATAAGATTCAAAAATTCACTTTGCCTTATCCCTGGCCTCGGGATGAGGCCAAATAAGAGCACAATTTTTTTTATTGGTTGAAAGAAAGGTTCAACCGTGGTCATTCGTCAAGTTAAAGTTTGAAAACCAGATTATCCCAAAAACTTTGGTTAAGCTTATGATAGAGGTTTTGGTTTCTGTGCAAAATAATATGAATGGCGGCAAGCCAATTCATAGAGTCCCTGCTAGCCGATGGCAGGGACTAAAAATTCTATTAATTAATATATATGTATGTGAGACTAAAAGTGAAAATAACAATAGTTTTAATATTGATATTACGAGAATGTGAGAAGAATATACTACACATTTTAAAGTTATTGTGGCATGAAAAAAAATGCTTTTCAATATTTACAAGTCATATAAAGACAAGAGTAGTTAATATTGACTTCTAGGGTTTGATACCTTATAACCTATGTATAGACAAGGCAATATTTACAAGTCATATAAAGACAAGAGTAGTTAATATTGACTTCTAGGGTTTGATACCTTATAACGTATGTATAGGCAAGTTTACCCGTATCAAGAAACAAAAAATATTTTTCTACTCCTTAATAGTGTCACGTCCTCGCCCCTCTATCGGAGAGAAGATGTGACTATTGTTGCCAATAATCTGAGAACTAGCCCCATAAACGTAAAATAAAATGCATTGAACTCAAGATACATAGATGCATAAAGAATTAACATTCAGCGGAAGCAAATTACGTTTAATCCAACCATTCAACACATTTTAACATGTTCATCATAATTCACATAAACAATACACTTGCATGTGTAATTACACAAGAATACTTATCTTTGAATGAAGCTCCCTGCAACCAGCTATACCGCTGCAACGTTTCACCCAACCATAGGATAGTGTGCTCATCGATCTCTCAGCATCACTGCCACCCCCGAGTTGGGCATGATTTCCCAAGGAAAAGGAAACTAAGCAGGCTCACACATAGCCAAAGATATGTAAAAACTCAGTCAAGACAAAGCTATGTTTGGGTTTATCAGACTGGCAAGCAGATGGAAAGGCTTGTTTGCTAAGCTAGTGAGCTCAACCATAGAGCTATGGACACCTACACAAGATTTGACTTGGATTTCCCAACACATACACACCCAACAAAAGGAATCATCCCCTTCTCTGTTATACAGTCCCTCATGCTATGCATTCCCTTCAAGTGCTATTCAGGATGTGCAGTAAGGAATAATCAGCCCTCAAGATCCCTCAGTGAGGTTCCTCATGCACTATATTTATCAAGCAATTTACCTCTTCCACTCCTAACTGGTTCAGACCCATAGTAGGGTGCATAATGGTTTAGACCAAAACAAAAACACCCATAACAACAAAATTGCATTTGTTGGCAATTTACAACACATGGGCAACCAAAAACTAATTTCAGATGGGGAAAAATACCAGGGTGAGGAAAACAATTTCAAACCCATTCTATTGTTCCACAGAGGAAAAATCGACCTCTACAATAACCCAACTCAGCAAGTCAATTTTAGAAAATGTCTATGAGAATTTCAGGGCAAAAACAGCCTCTACCAAACCCAAAAACATGAATCTTCTTTGCCCACGAATTTTGAGGACGTTTATGGCATTACGAGAGCCAAAAATGACTACCATAAACTCCCAAAAAGAAAATACTCCTTTCCCACTTGCTGAACAACACAAAACGGATTTTCTGGGCATGCAAGATGAGGAAAATGCACAAAAACATGAAGGATGAACACACAGGAAGCTTCAGCGGCATGAAAGAAACCAACGTGAAGGAGAATGGTGAGGTAAAAATGGAAAACATGGGTGTATGGAAGAATGGCATACATTTTTGGGAATTTTTTTTGCTAAGGAAGTCAGAAAACGTTTTTCCAAAAAATGGGTCCTCTGGCCAATTTGAATTTGTGCCCATACTCTTCCCACTCCATGCAATAACTAAATCAACCACATTTTGGCAGAATTTAATGATTGGGTAAAAATACAAAATGGGTATTTGAGGGTTTGATGGGTTCTACCTTTGACATTTAGCTTTTACCCATTGGCCGAAAGGTTTAAATAATTCCCCCCTATTCCTTAGGAAAATCATGCCCCCATCTCTTTTAATGTTGCATAGACATAGCTGGTTGTGGGTATTTTAATTAAAATGCAAATTTACATGATGCCAAAAAATTATAATGTGTCGGATAGCATGATATACCATCGACAACGATTTTAATCGCGGGAACATAAAACATTAAATCAATGGTGGAGCTTTTGCCTTTAGCTCCACACCTTTTTCCTTTAGCTCCACGCCATGATTAATTACAATATATACATCATATACATTTTTAATGCGAACGTGGTCAAAACCAGGGTGTTACAGATCATGAACCAATCGACATTTAGACAAACTATAACTACCTCACTTTATAAAATGAAGCACCAAATATAGTCTATTCTTAAATGAGAAAAGAAATATGATCATTACATAGCAACCCTACTATATAGATAAACAAGCGATTTAGGAAAGACCTGCAACCAAATTGAACACAGTGAACCAGAGTGAAATATTACAGGTAAGCCAGGTTTTCTTTCTTCTCTATAGAAGAAACGAAAGGCATAATTTTTTTATTATTTGAATATCATTTCATAAATTGAACATTGCATGCAATATTTAGCCTGTAACATGACCTTACGAATCAAAATCGAGCCAAAAAAGAGAGTTAACCATTTTATACAAATGTTGAATGTCTAGAAGACATTATGGTGTCAAAAAATGTGAAAATGATTATTTAACAATAAAAATAATACCGGTGTTGGAGTCAAGTGAGATGGAGATTAATATTGAAAAAAAAATCTCACATCTTACAAAGATAAATATGTAAAATAATAGTAAAAAAACAAATCCTCTAATAAAAGATTGAACCATTCCTCCTTCACTGGAAGTCCAAAGTAATGAGAAAATAGTATTCAATATAAAAAGAGAATTGTGAAGTGAAACCCTCTAAGTGTGTATTTGAATTATATGGTTCATGAATAATAAATATGGAGAAAAAAGTATATGTACTCATGAAGAGATCTCATATTCATTCAATCGAATGATCAATTATGAAAATAGGGTGTTAAACACTAGGCTAGTGGCAATGCAACCACATTATTATTAAACTTACATGGTATAATTAAATGGATGAATAAAATGGGTATAAACCTTAAGGATTGTTAAACCCTTAATGATCCTAACACAATGGCTTGAAGCATGAAGCTTAAATATTCACTCTAAAAACTAAATGAATAGGACGGACTGTTAAAAGACTCTCACCATAAAACGATTGATAGTAGCATGAAACATGTCATAGACATGGAATGGATGAAGATTAATGTTGTGATAAAAAAAAAATTGCTCTATTATGATTGCGCTGCCAAGATGTTCTTGGAACCTTCAAGCTTGGATATCATAGCCGCCCTCCCATGCTACGCCCAGGTGGTAGACACTGCGTAAGATCACCACTTCAGACAGAGGGCATCAAGCCCCTCCCAATCACCTTCCAATGGACCAAACATTGAACCAGTTGATCGTTCTAGCTCAACTGCCCCAGTCTCTTTGGAAATAGGGACTGAAGAAGTTCCTATTCACAAAGGAGAGAAGGGAATTCCAGCACAAGCGAAACAAACGACATCAAAATTGGAAACGGAGAGGCATGGAACCCAAACATGCATTTCCCGTACTTAAGAAATGCCTTGCCTCAATCTCCCAGGTGAAACAAAATATGCTAGAGCTCAAAAAATGAAATATCATGCTCTCATAGGAAAATTCATGGGATTTTGGCCAACTGAACAAGCCATTCGTGGATGGATAGCAGAAAATTGGAAACCTATATCTCAATTTGATCTACAACTAGGGTCAAAGGGTTCTTTACCATCATATTCCACTACATGGACGGAAAATACAAGGTAGAAGAAGGTGGCCCTTACTTCTTCAATACGGTGGGCCTTTACCTCAGGTATTGGATGGAATGATTTAGCCTGAAAAAGGAGGATTTTTCATGGGCATCGGTCTAGATCCAGATGTAATCCCTACCACAATAATACTGGGATGAGGAAAACCTCAAAGAAATTGGCAACACCCTAGGAACCTATGCCATATCTGCAGACTAGAAAAAAATGAACAAATATACTTCCTATGCCAGGATCTGTGTATACATGCATATTTCAAAATCCCTCCCAAACAAACTATGCTTAACACATGAATATTCAGACTGGATTCAACTTCTTGACTATGAACATGTTCCCTTTTGCTGCTACAAATGCCATGAGCATGGACAACTGTTCAGAGATTTCCCTCTCAACAGAGCTAGTATGGCAAATCAGAAAATGGAAGAACAAGATGTTGAAGGGTTCATGCAAATAGCGAAAACACAGCGCAATAATCGCAAAGGAGTGATTGAAAAAATTCAATAAGATGCTCCTACCACTAGCAATAGCTTTGCAGTCCTGGAGAATCAATAGGAAATCCCAATAGATGATGAAACCATGGAAAATATTGATCAAATTCCCTTTCCTCAAGACCCATCACAATAGAAGATACAGATGAAGAATAATCCTGAACCAAGAAACCATCCTCCCATTTCGGTTCCTTTTGATAGTAGATCAGACCCTTTGATCAATTCTTATCCTTTGGAATTGTCGATAGATGTTAGACCAAATGAATCCACTGATGAGGATATGAGAGAACCATATCTGGGAGAGCTTGACCTGCTCGAAATGGAGGATACCTGCACTCTGAAATCCTTCAAAACCATTCCAACATGACAAATACAACTTCTACAGGAAGCTCTTGTCAAAGAAAAAACCCAAAATAATCTCGAAGTTTACAACCCTCCGCGAAAGGAAAACAAATTTTTTTTAAAAGATAACAAAAGGAGAGGCTACAAAACATATCTACAACAGTTAAGTAGGCTTGGTATTGCGCTGGTTGAATTAGGGAAGTATGCACAACTAATAGAATTATTTTCCACCTCCTCCCAAGTTATCTAATCAAGATCATCTCATGGAATGTCAGAGGCCTCAACAGACCCTCAAAGCACAGAATGTTAAAAAGGAAACTTCTACAGGACAAGCCCACTATCCTCTTTCTTCAGGAAACTAAGTGTTCCATTGATTCCTTTTCCACTCTTTTCACCAAAATATTAAAAGGTAGCCAAAATATTTCCATAGATTCCAAAGGAGGCTCTGGGGGTATTTCAATCGCCTAGAATCCCCTTCTTGTCTCTCTTAGTAACTCTTCCTCTACTGCCAATTACATCTCTTCCCTCTTTCATGTTGTTGGAACCAATTCCAAAGGCCATCTCTTAAATATTTATGGGCCTTAATCCCCCAATCTCAAAATCCAACTCCTTCATTACCTTGAGCAGTTTGTTCAACAGTTTCCTAACTCCCCCATCCTAAGAGGATGATATTTTAATATGATCCTCAATATGGACTAAAGGAAAGGTGGTCTGAGATCCCTCTCCACGTAATATTAGGAATTCAAATCTACCATTGCCAACAAATCCCTAGTTGACCTTTTTCTGTGCTTAGGTTTCTTCACATCTAACAATAATATGGGAGGAGTTCATCATATTGCCAAGTGATTGGACCATTTTCTTGTCACAGGTAGTATCCTTACTTCTGGTGGGATCCTGGATTCCCTTATCCTTCCTACTTCTATTTCTGACCATTGGCCTATATCCCTCTCCCGACACAGCTTAGGTACACCCCTTTATCGACCTTTTCGCTTTGAAAATCTATGATTATCCCACGCTTCCTTCACTGATACGGTGAAATATTGGTGGACCAAAATGAATGTAAAAGGAAGATCCAAAATGTCCATCATGCATTAGAATCTCTGGATCCTCCAGACAAACCTTCTCCAGTGGAATCATAGTACTTTTAGAAACATATTCAAGGACAAATAAGCTATTCAAAATGAGTTGGAAACCATGCAGTTGAACATCATGAATAATGGGTATACAAACGAAATAAAAGTCAAAGAAAAATAACTCTTATCACGACTTAACAAATGTTGTGAACAGGAAGAACTTTATGGAAACAAAAGTCCAGAGTAGCTTGGCTTAAAGAGGGAGAAAGAAACACTACTTTCTTCCATAGATCCACGATCCAACACAAGATGAATAATAGGATTTTCAAACTCAAAATCAATGGCAGCACCATCCTGGAGGAGCATGTAGATATTTAAAAAGAGCTTTGTTGGTTTCTACAAAACTATGCTAGATGAACTAGTTCCATAGAGAGATGAGGCCATTAACAAGGTTACAAAGCACATCCCCTCTTTAATTACTTTGGAGCATAATGCCTCTCTCATGAAACTGATCTCCATATAGGAGGTAGAAACAACAGTGAACCAGATGGCGGAAGGAAAAGATCCAATCCCTGATGGCTTTACCATCAATTTATTTCATCACTGTTGAGATTTGCTAAAAACTGAGGTTATGTATCTGGTTGAAGAATCAAGGCAGAAGAATTTTTTTCTTCCAACCCTCAACACCAATTATCTCACTCTCATTTCAAAGGAATCTGGAGCTTCTTTCCCAGGTAAGTTCTGATCCATCTCTCTCTACAATGTTACTAACAAAATCATCTCTAAATTTGTAGCCAACCGCATGAAACCCCTTCTTCAATTACTAATTTCTCCTGAGGAATATGGCTATGTTGAGGGAAGAAAAATCCTTGATGGAATTATCCTAGCCCATGAAATCACCCACTCCTTAAACTTGAAACCAAAATGCTTAACATGCTCCTAAAACTTGATATCTCTAAATCCTTCGACAAGATGAGCATGGAGTTCATTGAGAAAACACTCCTGAATTTTGGTTTCTGACAGAATTGGACCAGATGGATCATCTCTTCAATCTCCTCTGCCTTTTACTCTATCCTTGTCAATGGCATGCCCTCGTCCACTTTCTCCCCCTCCCATGGGCTTCGTCAAGGTGATCCTCTTTCTCCCTTTCTCTTCATTCTTATGGCAGAAGGTCTAGGAAGAATGCTTAAAGATTTTATCTCTTCCTGCTCCTTATGAGGAATTTCTCTCCATGGAGCTCCCCCCACTATGTATCAACAATTTGTGACAACCTACTATTTGGTAACCCCTCTGTTCAAGAAGCTCATGCATTTAAATCCATCTTGGATCTCTTATATAATGCCTTTGATACCTCCATTAACCTAGAAACGTCGTAAATCTTCTTTTACAATACCAACATCACCATCCAACGCAATATCTTCATAATTCTCATGTTTTCTGTGGCCACTATGCCCTTGAAATTCTTAGGAGCCACTCTCTTTGATTATGTGATCAAGCACTCGTCATGGAAATAACTCCTAGGAAAAATGGAAACTTGCATTACATCCTAGAAATTCCATTCCCTTAATATGGATAGTTGTTTAATTCTTATGAATGTTGTCCTGCAATCCATGCCCCTCTACCTCTTCTCTATCATAGATGCTCCAAAATGGGTACTTAAACACATAAAAAAACTTTAAAGAAATTTTCTTTGGGGTTGTGATAAGGACAGGAATAGGTGGGCCCTGGTAAGGTTGAAGTAGGTATGTCTTCCAAAGTTAGAGGGGGGCCTTGGGATCTAGGACCCTGAGCTAAATAATTGTGCACTCTCAGCAAAATTATGGTGGAAATGGATATCTCACAATCACACCCCGTGGGCTCAACTTTGGAATTACAAATACAACAAAGATTGCACCCCTCCAAATCATGTCATCTTTGATCAGGATCCTCCAGGCTCCTCGATTTTGAAAGATTTCAACAACCAAAGAGCCCTTATTCATCAACATAGCTTCTGGGAGATCCGGGATGGGAGAAACACACTCTTCTTGCTTGATTCTTGGCAGCAACTTCCAAGCTTCAGAAACAACAACATATAGGCAGAATTCCAAGACTTCTTAAAAATAAATAAAACCATGCTTGTGAGAGATCAATGGAAGGAGAGATGGGAAGCATCAATGACACGACTCTATCCCACAGATGTTAGGACCTAGAATCCAAGGATTTCTCCAACCCGAGTGAGGAAAGGATGTCAAACTATTGCGATGGATGCAAATGGGGCAGTAGGTGGTATTGGCATCACCAGGAACTCGACTGATATTGATCTCAGAGATTCTTCATCTTGTGCCCATTCGATATCAACTTCCTTCCATATTCTTGAATCCAATATCCATGGCCATCTTCTCAATTTCAATAGCCCTCAACCTCCAGCTACTACAATTCATGACCTGGTTCTCCCAGCAGCACCAAGATTACCGACTCATCATAGGTGGAGATTTCAACATGATTAATTCCCTTGAGGAAAAAAAGGAGGATTAAAATTCATTTCCACTAAAGACCTCCTCGTAAAGGCTTCCATCAATGAATGAAGACTAGTGGATCTACAGCCTTCCTCTGAGTTTTTCACCGGGAACAACCGTAGAGGGGAAATTCATCACATTTCCAAGAAATTATACCGATTCTTGATATGAGAGGATATTTTACATGTAGGCAGTCTGATATACTCCTCGGATCTTCCTGCGGTGGGATCATACCATTGGCCAATAGACTTAAATTGGCAGAGCATAGGAGACCGCCTCCACCACCCTTTCAGATTTGAAAAATTCTGGCTCTCTCATCCATCCTTCATGGATTTCATCAAACGTTGTTGGGTTGAAATGAAACTGTCATGGAAGTAAAAAATGGCCATTATGCAACAAAAAATCAAATCTCTCAGAGCCAAACTAAGACTCTGGAACCACACCACTTTCAGCGACATATTCAAAGATAAAAAAAGACATGAAGAAAACCTCGAAGATCTCCAACGTTCCATAATGGCCGATGAAGTGAATATTTATTCACTTCACACAATCAATATTACTAAAACACCTAGAATATTCGATAAGCCATTAATAGGAAAAATATATATTGATAATTGGATAGATAAGTGATAAGTTACAATTGAGGGTCCGCTATTTATATTTTGGCGGAATACCCTTTCATTAAGAATAATGTCTTTTCATAAAGACATTATTATTTATTATTATTTATTATATATATATATATATGTGTGTGTGTGTGTGTTGATGTTTATTATTATTATTATTTTATTATTGGTTGTTGCTATTATTTAATGTTGCATTGCCTTCCCCTTAAGGGAATCTTTGTCCTCAAATCTTCATTGACAACAACGTCTGATTTGCTTGAACTGTCATCTCTCGATCCTTTGCGACACTTGATGAGATAAGACGATACGATTTACGGATTCCCCCGGAGAATTGTCGCATCGTATTCGAATGTGGTCCATCCTAAATCTATTTTGATTGGACCTATTAGATTGTTTTGGGAAACAGGTTGTCTTAATTGTTGCTTAGTATGTCGAATTGTTTTCTTGTCAACATAACTCTTTTGTGAATTCTCATTTTGACCCTGTCGTTGGTCAAAATGTCGATTATAATTTGGATGTCTATAAGGCATATGTTTTTTTTTTCTTTTCTTCCTTTTTAATTGCGTCAAGGACTTCCTTCACTTCTTCAACTTGAATTTGGATGCTTCTCTCTAGATTTGCGCTATTTTATTCTCCAGTAGATTGTTTTTACTATGAATCTTCTTGAACCTTTCATCTTGCGACTTTTTGTTGTCTTTTAACTTCTCGATTTCTTTCTCTAGTTCTTGATTAAGATTTAGAAGGCATTGATATTCTTCTTGTTTTTCTAGGAATTTTCCTTCGATGTCTTCATTCGACTTGTCTTCCTTCTTGGTAATCTTTAACAAGTCTTGATCTTTGTAACTAAGAATTTATTATGATTTCTTAATCGGTATATTTCTTCAGTATTACTTGTTAATTTGTTATAGAATTTTGTAATTTCAAACTTGTGTCTTTTTTTTCAGTCTTCCACTTTTTGCTGGAGTTCCTCAATCTGTTGTTGAAGGAAACAATTCTCTGCTTCTTAGCATCTTACTTTTGTCTGAATTTGCATGATTTTGTCATCTTTGTCCTTGATGATTTTTTTTAATCATTTTATTTCTTCGTTATTCTTGACTGCATCTTTCATGATATTTTGGTTTTGTAGATTCTGATTGGTATATTTTTTACTCATTAATTCCTTAGAAATATCCAGCTTCGTTATGTCAAATACTTTGTGAATTGCTACTTGTAGTTGGGACTGCAATTCTAATTTAGACTTTGCCATAATTCTTGACTTCTGGTGTTCTTTGACGATAGTTGGTTTCCCTTTTGACTGACTTCTTTTTTCTTGTTTTTCTTTACTCTTGTAATTTAATAATTGTACTTAATACAATTATTAAGAAATTATAATAATAATAATAATAATACTTTTATTTTATTTTTGAAGGGTGATAAATACTTCTTGTAGATTGGGTGGTTGGGAGGAATGATTGTTACTTGCCCCACCTAAGTTCAAATCTCACTTGCTTCTTAGTAGCAATTATTATGTACTTTTAGATTTTTTTCCCTTAAGTTTTGTAAAATCCTAGTAGATTGGGTGGTTGGGAGGAATGAGTGTTACCTTCCCCATCTAAGTTCAAATCTCACATGTTTCTTAGTAGTTATTATTATGCACTTTTATATTCAAACCCAAACCCACTTTAAGAAACCAGGTGTGGTTTCACTTTTACCTTCTCTTTTTTTTTTCCTTTTACTTTTATCTTTTCTTTTTTAACTTTTTTTCTTTCCCTTTTTTTCCTTTTTTTCCTTTTTTTATTTTTTTATTTTTATTTTTTTGTTCTTTTGACTTTCTTTTCTTTTTTTACTTGGTCAAAGACCATAAATTTAGGGACTCCCTAGGATTATGATTAAAAATCACGATATGGCCAAAGGCCTAGATCACAAACTAGCCCTGATACCAAATGAAGCAAATATTTATTCACTTCACACAATCAATATTACCAGGACACCTCGAATATTTGATAAGTCATTAATATGACAAATATATATTGATAATTGGATAGATAACTCATAAGTTACAATTGAGGGTCCGCTATTTATATTTTGGTGGAATACCCTTTCATTAAGAGTCATGTATTTTCGTAAAGACATTATTAATTATTATTATTTATTATACATACACACACACACACACAGATATATATATATGTGTGTGTGTGTGTGTTGATGTTTATTATTATTATTATTTTATTATTGTTTGTTGTTATTATTTAAGTTTGTTACAAACGATGGACTGTCAAAGGAAAGTAAGCACAACGAACAAGATCTCAAATTTCAACTAAACAAACGTTGCTGCCAAGAAGAAATTCTCTGGAAACAAAAATCCAAATGTAAAATGGATACAAGAAGGAGATAGAAACACAACGTTATTTCACAGATCTACGATACAACATAGAATGAATAATCGTATCTCTAAACTCAAAATGGAAGTAGGGGAAATACTAGAGTATTGGGAGGACATTGAACATGAGATGATTGGGTACTTTTAGGACCTTCTGACAGAACTGATGATATCCAGAGCCAATGCTATAAAAAAATTAACCCAACATATTCCCATCATAATCACAGTTGAGCAAAATACTGCGCTCATGCAAACTATCTCTCTCCAAGAGGTTGAACTTGTGGTGAACCAAATGTTTGAAGATACAACACGAGGCCTAGATGGTTTTACTGTAAACTTCTTTCACAACTAATGGAATCTTCTTAAGCACGAGGTACACAAAGTGGTAAAAGAGTTACGTCAAAAATAGTGGCTCATGTCGGCTCTCAATGCCACCCACCTCACCCTAGATCTCAAAGAAACTGGAGCCTCCCTCCTGGGTAAGTTTAGACATATTTCCCTCTACAATGTTATCTACAAAATCATCTCTAAAGTAGTTGTTAACCGCCTCAAGCCTCTTCTCCCTTTACTAATTTTCCCTAAAGAAATGAGTTATGTCGAAGGTAGACAAATCTTGTATGGAATCCTCCTAACTCACAAAATTATTCACTCCCTCAAAATCAACCTCTCTCCTGGGATGCTCCTAAAGCTAGATCTCTCTAAATCCTTTGATAAGCTCAGCTGGGATTTCATTAAAAAGATGTTTCTTGCCTTTGGGTTCAGTCATGAGTGGCCACTAGATCTCCTCCATAATCTACTCAGCCTTCTTTTCGATCCTTATTAATGGGTCCCCCTCACCTACCTTCTCTCCCTCTCAAGGTATACGTCAAGGAAACCCCCTCTCTCCCTTTATTTTCATCCTCATGGATGAAGGATTAGGTAGATTGATTGATAGTGCAATAGCCTCAGGTTCACTACAAGGTCTCTCCTAGCACAGCGACAATCCCCTTTCTTATCAACAATTTGTAGATGCTAGCCTCCTCTTTGGGCACCCCTCTGTCCAAGTATCTCGAGCTCTGAGAGACATCCTCCACATTTTTTTTGAAGCCTTTGGTACCACTATCTACTTGGAAAAATCTTATATATTCTTCTTTAATATAGACACTATCACCAAACATAACGTATCTCACATTTTGAGATTCACTGTTTCCACCCTACCCTCAAAGTACTTGGGAGAACCTCTTTTCAAATCGGAAATCAAGCACTCCTCTTGGAAAGAACTCCTTGACAAGCTAGAATCTCAAATTTCCTCGTGGACCTTTCGCTCCCTCAAACTTCCTTTCCATCTCACTCTCCTTAAATTGGTTCTCCAATCCTTGTCGATCTACATGTTCTCTGTCCTTGCAACTCCCAAATGGGTTTTAAAATCCATTAGAAGTCTTCAACGCTTCTTCCTTTCAGGAAAAAGATCTAAGAACAAAAAGTAGACCTTGGTAAAGTGGATCACTCTCTGTCTGCCTCGATGTAAGGTCAGACTAGATCTAAGAGACCCGAAAATAAATAATGAAGATCTCTTTGCTAAAATCTAGTGGACCTGGATCTTTCGAAATAACATGCCCTGGGGCCAATTATGGAACATAAAATATGCAGCAGATTGGAACCCTTCAAATATGGTCCGTCTCAATAGTGAGCCTTCCGGATCCCTCATCTGGAAAGTAGTCAACTCACATAAATCTCTCATTTAGAAGCACAACTTCTGGGAGATAAGAGAGGGAACGCACACTTTCTTCTGGTGGGACTCCTAGCAGCAAATTCCCAACCTCATCATCCAATATGGCATAGAAGAGATACACATCAATCAGGTTATAAATTTCTACCTAGTAGTCTAGGAATTTTGGGGTCCTGAAGGTGCTCTACCCTTCCATTCATGGATGCATCCAAGAAGATGGACCACGCCTTTTAATCTGGAAACAATGGAACAAATATGGAAGGATATGAAGACTAGAAAAAATAGAATTAAGCAGGTTCCTAATATATTGAGATGGGGGAACCTCCCCAAAGGCTCATTCAATATAAAGGAGGCCCATTCCATCATAGCCACCAAGGATGTTGAACAAGATTCCCCCCTCTGGAAAAAATATGGAATAATATTTCACCACCTTCCTCTAGTTTTTTTCCCACAAGCACATCCTTACTTGGGATAATCTACAAGAAAAGGGATTCTAGGGGCCTGCATTCTGCATTATGCAGTAATGCGACAGAAGACATAAATTACCTGTTAGACTCATGCGAGTTGGCCTCACAGCTTTGGGATCGCATTGGAGAGATCTTCAGGAGAAATAACAAAGAGAAGCATAATATACTAAACAATTTGCAAAGATGGGAGAAAAATCCTTACTAAAGCGCTCTTCTTAATAGAATTTGGGAACCTACCCCAGGATTCTTAGTTTGGAGCATATGGAAGGAAAGGAATTCCAGAATATTCAAGGACCAACAAATTCTCTGGACACTATATGGGTGGATCTCCAAAAAAAAATTCAAGACACCACCTTTTTGAAAGAGTGGCAAATCTCGGAATTTCCCTCAACTACAACTGAAAAAGGTATTCTGGTAAAATGGAACTTTATGCACCATACTACCCCTTCTACAGGTGAGGGGCCCTCCAGAAGCCTATCCATCCCTGAGCAATGGTCCCCCCCCCCCTCGGGTCGGTGTCTTCAAACTCAACTTTGATGGAGCCTCTAAAGGAAATCTAGGCATATTAGGTTTTAGAGGAGCCATTCGAAATCATGAGGGTCAAATATTGCACATCTTCTTTGGTGACATGGGTCTCAACACAAGCAACACTGTTGAACTTGAAGGCATCATGGAAGGGATCATCCTAGCTAAGCAACGACACTTCCTTCCTATTATTGCGGACGGAGACTCTCATGTGACCCTTGCAATGGCCACCAAAATTCAAAATTCCGCGCAAGTGTCCAAACCATCCACTAGCTATAAATTGTAACACAGTATCAGTAGAATTGGCTAAATCCTGGAAACTCTCCATTCAACCGCCTTCCACCATGTTAGGAGAAAATCCAATGCTCTGTTCGACTACTTCGAAAATGAAGGGGTTAGGTGCAACCTTCCTCTCTGTGCAGGAAAGCTTGGACCACCCTTCCACAAAAACTTGATCCAGCACTGTAGCGCTCTCACTTTTCAAGACCTCCTATCCTTGGATGTGGGTGTCTTTTGATACCTATGGACACGTGGTAGCATGCTCAGTACACCTGGATCTAACCGAAGCAAACAACCCGATCCCTGATATGCTGCAAGCCAACATTTATTTGGCATGCCTCATAAGTTTGTCCCACCTAAAGGTTCATGTCAAATCCAAGCTCAAGATGAGGGCTTACAACTTCCATTTGGCCTAAACATGTGCTCCCGATTTGTTTACAGACAGGTTAATATGCAAGATTTAATGTGCAAAGTGTCGAGCGACCCGGGTTTAATTGAAAGCCCTAACGTGGAAATGGTTCATCTCACTGAAGAGACAGGAAGAGAACACTCGTATGGCCTGGACTTTAATGGACTCCAGCAACATGATGAATTTAGGTCCTCTGATATGACAAGAAAAGTACCAATCCCTTCAAGTAGATGGCTCCATGATGCAATCCCTGTGTGCGACATCTTTCTCGCCCTCTCGGAAGATGTATGATATAGAAACCCTGTATGCTTCCCTCTACATTAGCTCTCCCTCGATGATTCCAGTGGTGTTTGTATGGATCTGGTTATACTCTATTATCTACTTGTCTTTGTGGGTCTCTGCTCATCATAGTCTCACAACATTTGACGCGGCCAAGGGGAACCCCTCGTAGGGGAGGTAGGCATGGTTTGATCTGTGAGGCTGAGCACCCTGGGGAGGTAGGCATGGTTCAATCTGTGAGGCTGAGCACCCTGGTGAGGTAGGAATGGTTCGATCCATGAGGTAAACAATGGGTATGATAGCTCAGTATCGCCCCCGGTTCACGCTCTCATAAAAGACTGGTAATATTCCCAGGTAGTTGAATTTCTGGCCATGGGAAACTATGGTAACCAGATAAAATTCTATTGGTTAGTGAAGAACATGCTGAGAAATTTGGTGGAATAAGTGTTGATGAACTGATCTACAACCACCACTTCCATTATGGACATTAGAGGCCTCCTAGTGCATTTGGATGGGAAACTAGCTAGCTTGGATGCTAGTTTGGTTGGTGGAAAATTCTCTCTGGAACGATGTTCCGTGATGTTCAGGCGTCTTGCTTCTAACTTTTCTAGGCCTAAGATGGCTAATATGGTGACTTCCTTCCCTTCAGAGGTCTGCAGCAGTCCCCCCCTCCAGGCATCTTGCCCCATGAGCCTCTAGCTCCCTCCATCCCAGAAAACTTGTTTACTAAAGGATTAGGGAACAAGTCTCATCATCCTCTACAGCTAGGACAACCATTCATGAAACAGGAGCTTCCTCAAGTCGTTATTTGTTGCTATCCAACTTTTCGGTGCCATTTACTATCGATCTATTACAGTTCAAAAGGATCCATGCATCCACTAGGGAAGGGACCATGTGCAGCAAATCAAAGCCCATGTCGCCCAAGCTCCCGTCTCAAGCCTGGGATGATGATTTCTTTGGAAATTGTCCAATTGTTGAAGATAAACCTACTCTCGACAAGGATGGTGAGCTTGCTCCAGGTGACGGCCCCTAGTCTGCTCGTTTCACTGCTAAGGTTTAATCTTTTTTGCCAAATTTGCTGTCTTCTTGCTCGGATATAATTCCTGTTTCAAATTGTAAGTACCGCAGTGCAGTCATGTTGATGGATAAAGATAAGTTCTCTTCTATTATTCTGATGACCGACATTTTTGGAGGTCCAGGTTGGCGGTTATGCCTTCTGAGACTGCCTGAGTTGGCATCTCGCCATGTAACTTTATTTTGTACTTTTTGTACTTTTAATATAAATACTACTAGCAGCTTTACAAAAAAGCATCCACTCACACTAATTTTAATCTATAAAATATTTAATACAAAACTTTTTTTATTAAACATAAATTTTTTATTTTAATCTATAAAAATTTTAATAATTTTGTTCTTATTAAATTTAATTAAATTTTTTTTGTAAAATAAGAACATATTTCATAAATATATATAAAAAATATTATTTTAAATTTAAAATTATATGGGACAATTCAATTCTTTTTTGTAAGTTCAGGTATAATCTATTAAGGAAAAATAAAAATACACGTATAAGTACAAATCATCGTGTTCCTCGAACACGGAAGCAAAAAACAGAGGAAGCAAGTCAACTTGCCTGATGGGGAGTAGAAATTTATGAAAGTAAAGATGATCCTCCCATCTGTGGGGAGAACAGATCTTACAAACATTTTGATTGTCTCATACACATAAAAATCCTGACCTAACCTGTGTATGAATTGCTGTAAAGAGCATCTAACCAACAAAAACCAAAGAGAGGAAAATTGGATCGGTGAACCCGAAATTTACAGCTTCTTGTAGGGGTCTTCGGTAATTGGGAAGCTATAGATGTTGCCCCATTGCAGGCCCTGAGCTTAAGTGCTCGTCGCGTCTTTCCCTGGTCCATTGGCATTGCTGGTCGATCCGCTTCCATTGAAGCTATCCGAGTTGTCCTTGCTAGCAGTGGTGGGCTAGTTAGCCGGCAGAGGAGACGTTTTCCTGACTGGATTCCCTTTTGACCAGACAAATTACCGCTGAGGAGCTGGAGCAAGTGGGGTGGGAAGGTTGGACATGGGGGCAGAGATAGGGGGAGCGATGTGGGTTTGCTGCTCAGAGGAGGGTGGAGGGGTGGTAAAATTCACAGGAGGAGGCGAGGACTCAGGATGTCCATGGCCGAGAAGCTGAAATTTCGGAGTTGGGCCAGCGGAATGTGCAACAGGGGCGAAAGGGGGATTGAAGGAACGGAGGATAAGTCTGGTAATCATATTTTTGATGGTCTAGTAATTTCCCCTGTGGTCCGCAGTCTGGTTTGTCACTGGGAGGGAGCCCAAAAGCTCGTCCTCCCAGTCATTAATCATTGGTCGCAGTTCCTCATGAACCTCAACGTCAAAGCCATTAGTGTTAACCTGCATAGTGAAGGGTGGCGGTCTTGAATTGCTGGTTCTTCCACGCCCTCTTCCTCCCCTAGGAAGGCCACGACGACGAGTCGACATGGTTATCACAGAGAGCTTGGGAGCGGACTGTGGCTCTGTGGTCGAGGGATTATGCTGAGCGGAGCTGTGGAGAAGCGGGTTGAGCTGAACCAGGCTAAGCATGCTGGAATGCATGGTCTTAAAGTCGAGAAAACCCTGACACTGAATCCCATAAGCATTATGGTTGACCACGTACCTATCCTGCTTGATTTTTAATGTCAAGAGGACGTAAGCTCCGTTGAGAACTGTGCGCACCGACGTCTGGCCTGGGGAGGCATCCTGTTGGGGGTTGTAATCATTGCGTCGACTGGAGAGCTAGGATGAGATCGAAGTCATCGCCAGCATGTTCGACAATTCATCGCGAGCTGGAGTTGTGCTGGACATGGTGACGTGTTGAGTCGCGTCATCAATGCTTTGGATTTCATGATCCCTCCTATCACCCGCATCTGGGTGACAATTCAAAATTTTGAATTAATATTAACTCTTCATTGTAAATAAGTTGCCATATATTTTGAATTTGAAACCTAATATATAATATAATGTGAGAATAGAATTTGATATGTATATATATTTTTAATGTTTATTAATAAGTAATAAATAAGTATTTTTAACTTTATATTTTAATGTTGGTTAAATAATGTCTATTACTTAAACATTTATTAAAAAAGTACGTGAAACAATAATAACAAATGTGTTAAAATAGAGTATCTGTCTGTCCAAAATTTTCAACTGATTTGAGTTTATGTTTATTTATATTAAAAATTATAAAAAAATCTATTTATAATTAAAATTTAAAATTTATTTAATAAAATAAATTTAATATCAACTTTATCTTCCCTCTTAAATTGAACATTTTTGAAGTTTGCTGTTCTCCAATTTTGAATGCATCAATATAATTTTAATAAAAGAAATTTAATATCAACTTTATCTTCCCTGTTAAATTGAACATTTTTGAAGTCTCTGTTCTCCAATTTTGAATGTATCAATATAATTAGAACTAGTTTAGATAGCAAGAGTTATCCATTGCGTTGCAGAGCATTTAATGCAGCTGCAGCAGACTTAATGACCATTGATCTAGAGCAGCTTCAGATCTAACTATCATCATAACGATCATCATGCTTACTGCAGGTGCATTAAATGCTATGCAGCTCAATAGATAGCTCTTACCAGTTATATTAATTTGATACAAACATACTGGACTTGGTTGTCAGCATGAGAGAGTCTCTTTGATTGTCGTAGTCAGTCAGTTTCAAAGGAGTACCAAAACCTTTTCAGAGATCGAATTATACACTGAATAAGGTCTCATACACTCCAACAGAACACCAACGCCACCAAAAATCTGTGAAGCGCGTACCTATTGTATGAAATTTACAATATTTTGGGCAGCGAGACTAAACTTCAAAAGTCAATTGATGTTCTACGGGTTTCATGGATACAACACCTCCCTGCTTGATTTACTTGTCATGGTAAAACAAACCAGAAAGTCTGTATGATAAAACTGTTCGACTCGTATAGTGAAAATTCAACCTTGAGAAGTCCCATACGCAATAATAGTCAAAAACTGTTCCACGCGTATAGTGAAAATCCAACCTTGAGAAGTCCCATACGCAATAATAGTCAAGCCATCAGTGTCGCACTTCCCGGTTTAAACAAGAACCGCTTTTATTTAAATGAGCTCACTAACGGTGAAAAAAACTTGAGAGAAAACCAATAATGCTGAGCTGGTTGATTAAGAGAATACCAATAATGCTGAGCTGGTTGATTAAGAGAATACCAATAATGCTGAGCTGGTTGATTAAGAGAATACCAATAATGCTGGGATGGTCAAATATTTTTCCACGTTAGCGACTACATTATTATCTATGCATATAAAATATTGGACTACATATCAACCATCTATTTAAGATAGTTATCCTCATGATTATAGAAAACTTGAATAGAATAATGTAAAACGCTTCCGAGTGAGCAGCAACCACCCGCGGCCCGCCGTCTCTTCACAGTAACATCTTACATTCTCCATAAATTCTAAGAACTAATAGAAGAATTTCTGAAAATTTAGGATTTGTGGAGATTCTAATAATTTTTATAGAATCTATAAAATAAAATAAAAACATTTTATTTTTTTAACAACATTAAATTTATTTTTTTTTGGTAAATCTGCACATTCTATTAAGAGGATAAAAAAAAGTACATGATAGAGAACTGTATGAGACAATGAAACGCCATCCCAGTCTAAAATTTACATCACCAAAAAATCCATCTAGAGATGGAGACCAAGCCCTAGGCATATGACAATTCTATTATTCATAGAAACTTTAAACAAAAGGCTAGTAAACATACTAAGACAAAAAAGCTCAAAATAACAAGCATAACTAGTAGGTGACAAATCCATCTTCAAGGTCTTCGTCTCCATCTTACTGAGGGGGTACCTTCTCCAGGATGGGACAACCATCATGGAAGTCGTCGTCAGAGGTCGAAACATGTAATTTTACCTAAAGAGTGTCCATCATTAGAACTTGTCCATGAGAGTGACCATCATGTTTTTAATGAGCAAATAATGGTTAATTTTGTCGCCCCCTCTATACATGACCAGATGTTCTGTGACAAGGAGTGACTCCCATTCATCAATCAAAACACGAACCAACATGGACACACGAGACTCATAACCCTCCTCCATCATTAGGCCCATACCACGCTGGGACCTGATTCAACCACCACTGCCTCAGCGAGGGGTGCCGCGCTGTCAGGACATGGTTGTGATTAAAGAGGTCTATAGCCGAGGCGAGGGGTGGTGCTGCTGCAAGGGTGAGCGTAGAGAAAAGATGCTCTCCCACAAAGAGTTCTGGAGCTGAGGGGGAGAGCTTACAATTTTCACTGCAAACTGAAACCAAGAGCCAAATAATGAGCCAACCTGTATCCACATCTCGTTTCCTTAACCAAACTTGGTGTATATCCAGATGGTTGCACGCTCCAAATCTAAATCCATGAGGTAAGAGTTAATGCAGGTGGTACTGTAGAGACGATTATCCATCACCAGAAGGAGCGCCCTCCTATTTGTTCATAAAAGCTAATAAGTACTAGGAAGGTTGGTTTAAGACTATGACATGTTAGGTACCACACTCCTGGCTCTTGGATTGAGGCGCCCTGTGGTGTTGGTATGGCATGTGCCCACCCGCATTTGGGTAATTTATAATCTCATATTAAAACAAATTAAAAAAAACATTTTTAATAATATTAATATTAGATATATATTATAATTTTAAAAATAAATGATGATAACATATTGAATAAAGTTTCTCTTAAATTACAATTTTATGTTTTTAAAACTTTTTGAAACTATTCATATTATTTTTTTATACTAAAATAATAAAGTTAGTCAATAAATATTATTAAAGATATCAATACATGTTTTCTATTAATGTAGTTTGGGTGATTTGTAGAAATTTGTTTCTCTCTACCAAAATTTAATTCATGTAATGGTTGAATAGATTATTTAATTATACCCATAACAAGTGTTAGCATATTTTACAGTAAAAGAAAATATCAATATGTACTGTTTATAATAAAATTTCATGTAAACAAATTCTCTAATAATTAAAAATAGATAAATTTTTAAATATATTATAATATTAAATGAAAAACCATAAAAAACCATAATAGGTTTATCTTTTCGGATTTATTTGATTAAATGTCTATTAAAAATGTTCTTCGAAATATATCACATGTGTACTTTCCACTCATCACATGTGTACTTTCCACTCATCTAAGATTAATTTCAAAGAAATCCATTTGATAAACAGTCAAAATAAGATTGCTTTTATATTTATATTGAAATTAGATTTATATGATTAATGCACATGGTATTTTCACCATATTATGCATAATCAAATATGGATGGAAAAGAATATAATTAAAAACATGTGTACTTTCCATTCATCACATGTGTACTTTCCACTCATCTAAGATTAATTTCAAAGAAATCCATTTGATAAACAGTGAAAATAAGATTGCTTTTATATTTATATTGAAATTAGATTTATATGATTAATGCACATGGTATTTTCACCATATTATGCATAATCAAATATGGATGGAAAAGA